>CAJVQA010001155.1:0-27233 GCA_910591915.1 Cetraspora pellucida | reverse complement strand
TTATAAGGAACTTATAGTACTATTTCCAAGTTTTTGTTAATTTTGTTTGTTTTGATGATCTACGAGAAAGAGTTTTTTTGAGAGATTCAAATCTTATTCTACTTTTAGATTATTAAATATATTAAATATTAAATTTTATTATTAATTTAATATATAAACTTGTAAATATTGTCAAAATTTTTTATTTATTTTTTGAAAATAAATTTTTACAAAATATAAAATTTTTTAGATAATTTAAAAATTAAATTAATAGTTTAAAAATTAAAAAATATAATACAAAAAAGACTTAAATTACATTAAAAATAGTTAAATTGTTAACAATATTTTTATTTAAGTATGTGTTATATTGGTAAAAATAAAGTATAACAATTTACATATAGTTATTGATATATTATATTTAAAAAACTTTAACTCAAAGGTGTGACAACTTAGTAATATGAATAAGTTGTTAATTTTTTAAGTAGTAGATTGGATATTCAAATTTTATTAATAGTAAAAATTTAAATAATCACTTATATAATATTTGTATTATGACAACTGTTTCTAATAATTAGATTAAGATATCTGTAATAATAATTATACTAGTATAATTGGCAGATCATGAGATATCTATATAACTGTTTATACAGAGAAATTCAAATCAGTCTTAGGTAGTACAAACTCTAGATAAGTCCTTATAACTATATAAATATGTTAAAATTAAAAACAAGAGATCTATTTAGGAAGACTTGTGTAAAAAGATAGTATAGATCTTTGATAATACTATTATAGAAGCTAGATTGCTAAAAACAGATACTAATTTCAAAGTACCTAAATAATTAAAAAACTCTGAGTTAAAAGTCTCAAAGATATCACTAATTAGCCTATTCAAATAAATCAAAAAAAAGATATTAAATCAACCTAATATATTAATAGACTGATTATAATCCTATATAAGCTATCTGGATTTGAAGTTTAAAGAACAGACAAAGGTATATTAAAAGTAGAGTGTACTATTTTAAAATTATATAAACTTAGTAGTAATTTTTTTTTATATTTAAATTTATAAAAAACTAAATTAAGTAAACTAAATTGAATTATTAAATAAAAGTTGTAAAGTAGGTCTTTCTAATTTTAATAATAGTAAAATTATTAAAATTAAATAAAAACTCATTAAGATATCAATTTTTAAATATTAGAATATAAAATTATATAATAAAATTAACTTATAGGCTTATGTAAATTAACTAATCAAATTCTTTAATTTTGTATTATCTAAGAAAATTTTAACCAATTTAAGAAAACTTTATCATATATACAAGTATATTTTTTTAAAAAAATACAATAATTTAAAATTTTACTATAATAAATAAATAATTTTATTTATAATATTATAAAATTTTTTTTTTAGTTAATTAAAAATTAAAAAAGTTTTATTAATAACATATATTAATTTTAGATAAAATTTTTAAAGAGATATACAAAATTATATAAAAGTAATCTATATACATTCTACTCTTAAAGTACTAAGGATATACTATAAAATAGATACTAAAATTCAAATAAATTTTATAAAAATATAGCAATTAAAAGATAAAACTCTAACTGTAAGTGTTATTCTATTATAACAATATTTAGGTTAACTATAAAAATAGATACAAAAGACTCTGTAAAGTTTATTTTAAAGATAAAATTATTCTAAAATTAAGACAATAACCTGAATATAACTTAGCAATATTAATACAGATGCAGGTTTAGAAGGTTTAATATAGAATATTTAAGTAGAAATATTAGATATACCCATTGATAAGAAATCCTTAGACAAACTTCTTAAATAGGTAATATAAAAAATTATATATGTAACCAATTGTATACTCTTTCTGTAATGGTTTACAGAATCACATTGCTAAAAAAATTATTAATAAAAGTCAAAAAACCAAAAAGGTTACTTAAAAAAAAAAAAACCTTAATCCAAGTTTCCTAATTTAAAAAAACTTAGTTATATATAATTTCTTAAAATAAATATAAATCAAAAAAATTTAATAACTTCAAACTTAAAATTGGTTTAGTTAAGGGTGGAGTCCAATGTAGATTATTTTTTATATGACTTTGATGGTAAATTTTTTTTACTTTTAATATTTTAAAAAATTTTATTAAGTTAATTATTTTAGATTATTAAGTAAAGTTTGTAGAATGGATTTTCTGATTCTAATGATAGTAAAATCATTAAAATCAGTTAAATATTTAATAAGAAATATGTATTTAAAGATTAGATATTATTTTTGTCATATGATAATTATATGATATAAACCAATTAAAATAACTAATTTTGTATCACCACAAGGAATTTAAGGTCATTATAGGAAACTTTACAATATATACAAGTATATTTTTTTTTAATATTTTGACTATTAAATTTTATACTATTGTTTTTTTTTTTTTTTTTTCAGTATTAAGGTGATCTCTTTGGTCCGAGCTTTTTATTAATACTTATAGTGGGTACATGTTTTATATAGATGTATCTATAATGAACTATTAGATGAATGTACAACTGGCTACATGTATAACTTTTCTATATTACCTATTTAAGGAGTCTAACCGAGGGTTCCCTACCAGTTACTGTACCTAACATCCCTGCTTAGGTGTTTCATTTAAACCCTCTAATCTAATCCTAGTATTAATTTCACCAGGTCACAGACTCAGATTTATTCGCATTCAACTATAGGACTATAATTCTTAGACTATTTTTATTCTCGAGATAAACCTATCAGAATGAGCTGTATTCTCTTTTATCACTAATCTGGTTTGATGCTATGGCTGAAACCAATACTTGCAGTCAAGATTATCTCTTAGACTGCTATTACTCTTGTAAAGTTCACCCAAACCCTAGTACCCATCTTTCTGACTTCTTCTTTATTATCCCTTACTAACCACAACTCAGAACTAACTGATTCACCAGACTCCCAATCCAGATGGCCTGGTATGGTATACTTATGTATCCTTTTCCTCTAGTGATTTCAGCAACCTGGTTGGTCATGTGCTCCTCTATACATCTTTGTCATCCAGTTTATCTAATTAGTTCCTATGAAGGTGTTTCATAGGCTTCCATCAGTCCAATGGCATTATCAAAAGTTTATACTACCTTTTTATTCAGGATTTTCAAGTGAGTTTCTGTCTCTTCAGTTTCTTAACCTTCTATACTCAATAGTCTTATCATGGATTTACCTGAAACCTTATACAACACCAGTTTTACATTTCTTTATATAAATGTATCATGTAATATTATACTTCGTATAGATGCCCCAAGCTTCCAATATCAGGTAAGACCCGACTTGGTGTACCTAAGATTACAGATGCCTAAAACCCAACTGATCAGCAAGAGACAGTTACCATAACACAGGTATAAAATGATCTACATTGAACTCTATTCTTAAAGAAATTTTTTTAAGAATTTAATGTATTTGTTAGAAAATCAAATGTTTAACTTTAATAATACTTCCAATTCTATGATTTTGTTAAAAACAAAATCTAATATATTATTATTTATTAACAACAGATTAAGAATTTATTCAACAAATAAAATTTAAAATCTTACTCAAAAATGACAAATAATACTTAACAATTCAAAATATATCTTTTAGTAATTGAAATAAAAAAATATTAGTTTAATTATAAATAACTTAAAAATATTTAAAGTAAAAATAAAATTACATACCAACAAAATTTCATTATTTCTCTTCAGTTGGATAAACAGAATGCTAATGACCTTTTTAAAAATTATTTATGTTTTATAAAAGTTGTAATTTTCTAAAATTTTTTAAATAAAGTAATTATAATGTTTATTTAATATAAACATAAATATTTAAAATTGATATTAAGGGTATGACGAATTAGTGAAGTAGATAAGTTGTCATACCTCCAAGTGGTAGGTTGTGAGTTCAAAACCCACCGATGATAAAATTTGGATAATCACCTATGTAATATATAGATGGTATTATAGTGATGACATTCTGTCGATCAGTTGAGATAGGATACCTGTAACTATGATCGCACCAGCATGACTGGCAGGTCTGGGGCATCTGTGTAACCTATTATACAGAAGAATGCAAACCAGTACCAGGTGGTGCAAACCTAAAATAAGTCCTCAGACTATGTAAATCTGTAGAACTGAAAAGCCGAAACCTACTTAGAAATTCCAAGCAGAAAGGTAACATGGATTTTCGACAGTACTACTATAAAGGCTAGACCTAGGAAATAGATACCAATGTAAAAGATTCGGGCAGGCAAGAACCTTGGGTGAGAGGTACCACCAACCAGGTTACCAGATTTCAGATCAGAGGAAAAGATATTAAGCTGGCCTCAATATACCAAGGACAGGTCACAGTCCTTCTGGGCTATCTGGATTGGGAGTCTGGATTCAAAGCAGGGGTATACTAAAAGTACTAGGAATATGCTGTGAAGTCAATACTGAGGTCTGAGTGAATTCTGTAAAAATAACCTATGTTAGTGTTTTAAAAGTAGGTAGATAGTTAATAACAGAAGATACCCTGCACCTTATTGGCAGGTGACATACTCTGAAATGTGTAATGGCCTGAGAACCAGTACAAAAAGGGTAGGTACCATACTGCTCAGACAGTATACTGGGTAGGTATATACGGAGGATTAGTTTGGGGATTTCAATATGACAGGACAGATGATCAGAAGGTTTAAATAGATAATCTCCTAGTAGGTTATAAGTACGGCATCTAGTGTAGAACCTTAGGGCGGACTACTTAAATAGGCAACCAAAAGTTGCACATGTGACTAGCTGTACTCTCATCTCTGTAAAAATAGTTGTAATAACTAACCCAATATAAAGTCAATAAAGTATCGCCACAAGTATGACCTTAGCAAAAAAAAAAAAAAAAAAAAAAAATTGATATTTTTGCAGTTTCTTTTAAGTTTAATTAAAATTATGTCCAATAATATTAAGTAAACGAACTCAAATAAAATTCGAGTTCTGAGTGTTAAAGCATTGTACATCTGCCTTGTCACGTTACCGTTAAAAAATAGTGCTGTAGAAATAGCAATAGCTATAGTCGACTTAATCTGTTATACAGAGATCTTGAAATTCGATTCGATAAGTTACAGGTGATATTTGCGCACCATTCTATTGGCTAAATAACAAGAGGTTTTGTCGTAAAAATCTGTACTATCAATTTTTTACTATTGTCAACCGAAAAATTGATAGTTAAGGTTTTGGGTTATATTTTATCGATTCTTTAATGTAATGAGTTGGGTTTATTAACAATAAATATCACATTTACCCGCTTTACACGTATCTATCTATTCTCTAAATATCAATAATAAACTTTTTTTTGTGTATATTTATTGTCTGTAAGCTTCTTTATGCGAAGGTTTTTTTCGTTTTTAGTACTGTAATACTAATTAAAAATTATGTATTTTGATTGGTTAATTTTCACGGGAAATCACGGGTAGATCAACAAAAATTAACCAATCATGCGAATGTCTTCCGATGAGCTGTTATTCATAATGCATTTTCATAGCCATAAAGATAATTCCGCAATAATTACATGTCATAAATGGCTTCGTATGATAATCATAGAGAACCAGAGCATAGGAGACGGCATTATGATAGTGTAGATCGTAAAGGGGAATGGGGAGGAGGAAGAAACTTCCAAAACAGCGAGTTTATACTTGAACAGTAATTATTTGCAAGATCTATTTCATATTTTTAATAAATGAAAAAAAAATCCAAATATTTTTAATATTTTTTTAGAAGAAAACGAACTCGCAAAGAAAGTACCTTTTCCATTTGGCCACCATCACCTGAATATCCAAGCAAATTAGAACGGTAAGTTTTCAACTAAAAGTTATATATACAAAACCCTTCCTAAAGACACACACGCCTTTTAGGGTATACATATTTGTCATATGTAATTTTAAGTGTGTTAATAAAATTTGACTTTAGATTTGCAATTACTTTTTATAATCCAAATGAAAAATTATCTAATGTCTGTATTATTTAACTAGATCTTTATCTCCGGAAAAACCACATTCTTCTAAAAAAAAGAAACGTTCACATAGTATCAGCGATTCTGAGGCTTCATCAGATCTATCAGATTATGAAAGTATGTATCATTCATTTTTAGTTTGATTGTAAATTTATAATTTCTATCATTAATCTCGAATATTAATTAAAAAAGAGAAAAAGAAAAAAAAATCAAAATCTAAAAAGCATCGATCTTCGAAAAAACACAAGAAAACTTTTAAATCTCGCAAACGACGGGATCGTTCTGCCAGTTTAAGTGCTGATTCTTCTGCCAGTGAAAGCGATTCTCCAAGCGAAATTAAAAATAAAGGTCGTAGAAAATCCGATGAATTTATAGAAATTGATGAAAAAGATCTAGAACAAGTTGATCATCTTTGGGTTGAAAAAAAAGGTTGATTTATTTATTATTTTCTCAACTTTTTTATTAGTAATTATATATTTCGTTTGATAGTCCTGACTCCATCCATAATACTTAATTTTTTATAGTTGAATTACCTGAAGATTTGTTGAATGTAGGTCCTGTACCTATATCAGTAACTGATACAAAATTAGGAGAGCGAGAGTAAGTTATAAAGTCTTTAGGTAGACATATTCGGTATTCAAATCAAATTCTATCTATCTTTAGTTATGGTGGAGCCTTGTTAGCGGGTGAAGGTTCAGCTATGGCTGCTTATGTTCAGGAAGGAAAACGTATTCCACGTCGTGGTGAAATAGGTCTTACAAGTGATGAAATTCAATCATTTGAAGATGTTGGTTATGTCATGAGCGGTAGTCGGTACGTTATGAATGTGTTTTTTTTTTTCCTTAATTCGTTCATTAAAATATTCATTATAATTTTAATTAGACATCGGCGTATGAATGCTGTGCGTATTCGTAAAGAAAACCAAGTTATTTCTGCGGAAGAAAAACGTGCTCTGATGCTATACAAGTATGCGGTCTACATCTTTTTATGTCGTGGATATATTATAATAATGACTAATGTAAAATTAATTTTACATAATGCAGTCAAGAAGAGAAAGCAAAAAAAGAAAACAAGATTATATCAGATTTTAGAGAATTAGTTGCAGATCAGATGAGAGGAAAGCAATAATTTGTAATAAAACTACATTATTTTAATGTAATAAAACTATTTACATTATTTTTAATGTAATAAATGTATAAAACTATTTACATTAGGCCATACAAACTTAATAATTGGTTCTCATAACATAAAATTTTTAAAAGTGACCCGGCAACCCGGCTTTTAATTTTATTTTCAAAAAATTATATATATAAAAAACATAAAATTTTTTATAGATTTTTTAAAAACTCACCTGGATAGTAAGTATACTTGAGAATTTTTTTTATAGTTTTGTAAATTTCGACCCGGCCGGGTTATGAGAACCGATTAAGTTTGCATGGCCTTATTTTTAATGTAATAAAACTATTTACATTATTTTTAATGTAATAAAACTATTTACATTATTTTTAATGTAATAAAATATTTTTTTATCTACGTTCATTTGAATCGTTATAATACAGGAATGTCACCAACAGACATAGACCATAAGGTCTTTTGGTCTGTATCTTTGGTATCTTTTGGTATATTAGTGAATATGTATTATGTGAATGGTTATTTGGTTCTGATCTAAAGACCAATAAACTTGGTTTATTGGTCTTGGTTTCAATCAAAAGACCCGGTTATTTGCCATTTCTGCTAAAATGATTGTTTATACGTATAATACGTTTTATATAACTTGCAAAGTTTTTAAGTAATTGAATTATACACCGTAAACAATAAAAAAAAAAGTATCTTTTAAATAAATGCGTATAACATTTTGTAAATTAAAAAGTTGTAGGTATTTTTAAATATATAAATGAAATATTAAAATTTCTATTTATTAGTTTTTTTTTTTATTTATTGGAAATAGAAATGCCAATAATCTTATTAGCATTTTTAAATTAAATAATGGTTCTTAATTAATCTTAATAGACAACAAAAATATTCTCGCAAATATGGATATGAAAACGTGATATAAATTATTTTTCTATTTTACGATGAATATAATTAATGTTTAATAAAAATTTTCAGACTATTCGAATAACCCTACTAATTCTTTTGTAAATTTTGCAATTTCAAACGAGGCACTAGCCAATCGTTGTTTTGATGCCCGGTTATTAAGAAAGTCCTCTCTATTATTTGTTATTAATTCTCGCATTTTATCTAATTTATCAATGCTATCTTCTAATTCTTTTAGTATAACATCACCACGTACACTTTGAGGAACATTATTGGATCTAAATGAATCGCGGCACACTGCAATAACATTAAGAACAATAGTAGTGATAGTGTTAATATTGTCAGTGAGTTCTTTGCCAAATGATCCGTTTCTGATGGCAGTTAGAAGAGTTTGAATTGCTTGAACTATCGATTCAGTTTGACGTTCAAGAAAATCCTGTCATTCAATAACATATTTATGGTTACTCAATTATTATGAAAACAATACTTGACATTGCATAAGTACATTGTATAGATTGAATATCTTACTCTTAATTCATCTACACCAATGGCGTATCCATTCGGGTTTTCAATTTTTGAATCAGATTTAGGACCCGCGATTGACGAATTCGAATCATCCTGGCTATCCATGGATCTCTGTGAAGTAATTTGTTCATTAGACGTATTTTCACATGATGGTAAAGGAGGATGCTCTGAACTAAGCCTATTAACATCTTGTCCCCTAGTTCGCCGAAGCTTTACATGCTTAACCATCTCTACAACTGAAGCAGTTAAATGACTCGCTGCTGCATCCAATAAACTAACAGGTGATATACCATATCCAGTCGCGTGATTTTTTGCTGCACCCATAAGATTTGTGAGCGTAGCAGAAAACTTGGTTTTTAGATTACTTAATTTTTCTTTATCTTCCGCTTTCATTGATGAGCCTTTACGTTGTTCATATGTGTCAACCTCTTCGGTAATACCTTTACAGGCGATAACGATTGATTTCATAGCGACGAGAACATTAGCTGAGACATCAGATCTATAAATAATAAACCGCATTATCAATATAAATTCTGAAAACCTTGATGATAAATCTTGTCATATTAATGAATGACATACCGTCCAGCTCTTAATAAATCATCAATTGCCACTTGATAAGCAATAATTTTGGATTCATCGATCGCACCATCCGGAGTCGGGGTTAAAGAGCTATCATTCACGATATCAACTTTTGGAGTTTCTTTGAAGAATGAAGATGTTGCTATTGTACAATATAAAATACATATACTTTATTTAACAATTCCATATAATTTAGTTCACAGATTATACTCAGAGAATTATTTCTTATAAAAAATTACCTTTCAAATTTCTCAATTCCGTCTTTGCCTTCTCATACTTGCTCTTCCACTCGTTCACTTCTTCCGATAAAGATTTAATTTTAGCAATGCCTTGTTCTTTTTCTGAGTATAAATCATCATTCTTTATTGAAAGTGACTTTATTTCTTCCAATAACTTGGAAGCTTCTTTTTGCACTTCATTAGAAACCTATAATTGGGTAAATAGAATGAATGTACTACGAAATGAGTATAATATATCCAAACCAGTAGAGCATTTACATTAGGATATAACCTCTTGTTGCTGTCGGTAGTCTTCATTTAATTTTTCAAAATCTTGCTCTAATTTTTCTATCTTTAATGCTTGTTGTTTGCTTATCTTTTCATGTTCTTCCAGTTGGCTTTCAAGATCGCGTACTCGTGCACTATCACCATCTGAACCACCATTCGTCTGTAAATTTATAAGAAATGCTTAGATAGGTTTCTATGTAACCTGAACTCAAAACATCTTGCATAACTAAAATTATTGTTATTTACCGATTCTAGTTCTTTTATTCGTCTTTGAAGGATATCTATCCGCTGGTCATAATCAGATTTTAATGTTTTTATTTCGGAATGTATCTAAGCATTAAAAGGTATTATAATTTATAATAATAACATTAATATTAATAATAAAGATAGGATTATCAATATACAATTTTTAAACTACAAACATCATTTCTTCCTCCAGTTTGTGTAGTTAAATTTTCATTTGAAGATTTTTTAGGATCAATCATATCTCCCAAGTCAGCCATTAAACTATCAAGTGAGGCAAAATTAACAGTATCAGGTTTATTACTTTTTTGACTATTAGTTGTGTCTCTGTTTCCTCTACTTGAACTGCTGCTAATACTACTAATACTAGTGCCATTTGTACGACGATGCCCAGTATCAGATACAGATGATGTGGATGATTGAGTACGACTCTTCGGTGACCCATACTCCGGGGGCAAACCGTCTGGTACTGGTGGGAAATTATTGCCAAAATTATTATTACTACTATTGTTGGAGGAATAAGGCTTTGGGCTACTTTCGGCATTGGTAGTAACGTTTGAAGTATCTGGTCGGATATTTGGTTTCTGAATGCGAAAGTCAACGGAGATTACCTCTTGTCTTAGTGTACTGGTTTCAGGTACAATAGTATTCGATTCTGTAGCTTGGCCTGATGCAGCACCATCTATTGATGGTTGTTGAGAAGGATTATTGTTGTATAATGGGGAGTTATATGGAGGAGGAGAGCCATATGGTGGATTTGAGAACTTATTATGTTTAATTACAAATTAGATATTATTTCAAATCAAAATGCATATTATTGCATTAATAACATAGTCAAACAACTTACATTCATTTCTTTTAGCTCAGGATAGCGTCTCTCTAATTCATAATAAACATCGCTCGCCAGATCTTTAAATCGATTCTTGGGTAGTGTTGCCAACTTCTGTCGTGCTTGATTCCTTTTTGGATGAAAGGAATCATTTACGGGAAGGAAAGGAACTGGAAATAATAAATATGTAATAATGGCAAAGATTAAAATACAGATTTTCTTCACAAATTAAACCAATTTGAGAGTTCACTAGTAATACCCGCACTTGAACCCAATAGCCGCCGGGATAACTCGTCATACACATCAGTAGAAAGTTCTTGAAACTGCACTTTTGTGAGTTTAATTAATTTGTTCCGCGCATTTGTTCTTGAATCATTGGCTTGCTCTGAGAATAATATGGAATCGTAAGTTCGCTAATTATGCAGCATAGTATGAAAATCTTCCAAGATAATTAAAGAACTGTTTTACACATCAACCGTTACTTTTTGCACTTCAAGATCGTTGCAAATAAAACAATGAATATGCGAGATGCTCTGAGTCGTAACTACTCGGAGTTCTAGATCTAAGCTAATTACACTTACCCTTGGCAAGATGTGATGCAAGAAATTTTTTGAAGGCCTCGTAGTGAGTGATGGCAATTTCCATATCCTATTTTGAAGTATACAGATTTAGAAAGAATGCAAAGATATAGAATAACCCGTCAACGGGCCTGTCAAAAGAGTATAAATTAAATCGTATTATTCAATCAAAAAGGCTATTCTGCCCCTTTTTAATGTTAATTTTGTAATATAAAAACATTATAAAAAAAGCAATGCTCGATGGTGTAACCTAAAAGGTAAGGTTATTTGAAACATGTTTGATAAACCTAAATGACGTTAAAAAACTTGTAGATTGATGCATTGATGAAACTTAATACATTTTATCATTGATAATAATTCAATATCAATATATAAATATACGTACATACTTTAAATAAATTATAGATAAAAAAAAATGGTAAGTTTTGGTGTTAGAATTAGAGGCGAATAAAATTCCATCATTGTATCTGGACAAACAAAAAAAAGAAATTGACACATCTGTGTTGCAGTTTTTTATAAGTGCCAAAACAATATGTCATTCGATTCCATTTTATATAATCAAACGCTCATTTAATTTTCGCATAAATCCGATTCTCGATCGCTCCTATCAGGAAGAATCCAACGTTGTTCCCGATGAAGCATCCGATTTCATTAAATTTGTAAACGATTCTCCCTCACCATTTCATGCGGTCGAATCAGCTCGTTTACGTTTGGTTAATGCTGGATATGAAGAGATTAAGGAACGTGATAATTGGTCTGGAAAGTTGAAGAAGAATGGAAAATACTACTTCACAAGAAATCGAAGCACTATCATTGCATTTGCTATAGGTGGTCGATATGTTCCTGGTAATGGCATCTCAATTATTGGTGCACACACTGACTCCCCTTGTTTGAAGGTAATATTCTCAACATTAAATATTAATCTCACCATGACAAGTTATTTAATCATATTTAACTTCTATTTTTACTATAGCTTAAGCCTGTATCCAAAAAAGCTTCAGCAGGCTATTTACAAGTCGGGGTTGAAACTTATGGAGGCGGCATTTGGTATGTTGGCTATTAAAATATTTAATATTACCCGTATATTTGATTATTAATTATTTTCACATATTGAAGGCATACTTGGTTCGATCGAGATCTTAGTGTTGCCGGCCGTGTAATGGTCGAAACTAAGGTTGAACCTAACGAACGTCAATTTGAACACAAACTCATTAAAATCAACAGGTTCTGGATAATAAATCTTACTTATATTATTTCCAACTTACTAAAATACGATATTTATTTAAAAATGATAATAGACCAATTCTTCGTATTCCTACATTGGCTATTCATCTCGATCCTAGCGTATCAGATGGTTTCAAATTTAATAAAGAAACCCATCTGACTCCATTAATTGCTACTGCAACAAAAATGTAAGTTAAATATTATTTTATTTCACTCCAGATAACAATAACAATAAATAGTAACCAAAAATTAAACCTTTGTACGTTCCACAAGCCTGACGAACGGCTCCGATAATAACGACAAAAGTGAGAGTTCTACTCTAAATCACCATCCGGCATTTCTGGATTTGCTTGTTAAAGAGCTTGGTGTCAAAGGTACCGTTACTTATTATAATTAACATCAAATTTATAGAGTTTAATGATCAATAATTAAATATTTGTTATTTCTGAAGCTGTAAACCACATCCATGATTTTGAATTATGTCTTTATGACACTCAGCCTTCAACTATTGGCGGTGTCTTCAATGAGTTTATATTTTCTCCTCGACTTGATAATTTAATGATGTCATTTACTGCATTGACCGTAAGTCATGCTAAAAAATTTGCTATATGGGGTGAGTCAATAGAAACGCACCAAATATTTTCTAAGTAAAATTTTGAACAAAAATAACTAAACAATAGCTTAATGAATGAATTGTATAAACTTGTAAGTTTATTGACTAAATTTGATTAAGTTTTTGATGTTATTTTTGTTTAAAGATTTAAAAAAATTCCAATAAAAAAGATTTGGTGCGTTTTTACTGATTCACCCCCATATATTTAGATCTTAATCAACTTAAAAGAATTATCGTTTTTATTAATTAATGTAGGCTTTAATCGAGAGCACAAATAATACTGAAACATTATGTGATGACACAAATGTTCGTTTGGTTGTCCTCTTTGATAATGAAGAAATTGGAAGTAAAACTGCACATGGTGCTGATTCAAAACTTTTAGAGACCACTATTAGGCGTTTAGTTCTATCAAATATTGATAGTAGTACATCTGAAAAAGATAGAATCTCTGAGGCAAGTAAAATATTTAAAGGATTGTTTCATGGATTATTATACCTAATAATACTTTATTGGGTATTAATAGACAGCATTTGAGGAGACAATTCATAAAAGTTTCTTGATCAGTGCTGATATGGCTCATGGTATGGTATTCAGTTTAATTATTCTTGCATTGTAATCTATAAGCCAGTAATCTAATTATATATAATTGATATTATAATATTAATGTTTTTTTTAGCCGTACATCCTAATTATTGGTATGCTACTTGTATATATATATTATTGCATTTGATGAAAATATAACATCTGTTCTTTATTTATTCGAACGTTTATATTATAGTGAAAAATATGAGGAAAATCACAGACCACAGATGCATAAAGGTGTCGTTGTCAAAGTTAATGCTAATCAGGTCATTATCTATAATTTTATTACCTATATTTTATAACTTTCGTGCTGAACAATAAACAAAATATTATCATATAAATAGCGGTATGCTACTACGGCCGCAACATCTCTTATATTACGCGAAGCTGCTAAGAAATACAATGTACCATTGCAAGAATTTTGTGTTCGAGCTGATAGTCCTTGTGGATCCACTATTGGCCCAATGATAAGTGCAAATTTAGGATTGCGTACCGTCGGTAAATTATAACTAAGTTATTATGAACTTAAACAAATTAAATCATTAATATATGGGATTATATTTATTAGATGTTGGGAATCCTCAATTGAGTATGCATTCAATTCGTGAAACAGCAGGCACTGACGATGTTGGACATGCTATTAAATTGTTTAAGGTATGTTAACTATAAGAAAAACTTTTTTTTCTACATGATTGCCCAGAATACATCTTTTGACAAATATTTAATGTAGGGATTCTTTGAAGAATTTCCAAAAATTGATTCATATGTAGTGATTGATTAGTAATCATATATCAGCGTTTAAAATGGTTCTATTTTGTAAAATTAAGTTGCTTGACATTTGAATATATATTATATATTTTGTACAAACCATTTGCCATAACATCTACTACGTTGTATCAAGTTCATCAGGAAAATCTTCAAAATTCCGGGTCAGAATTCATCGGAGCTGAGCCGGCATTAAGTAATACCTGTCAACTATGTCCATAGCCAATTATTGACTGAGCATTTCTAATGAATGGGTTATGAATTCATTAATAAAATTTTGATGATCTTGTTAATTCGGTCCATCTGACTGTAATTTTGGGGATCTTCCCGTATAATTTCATTATTAAAAAATTATCCACGTGTTTCATATGACGGACAGTATCTATATTACGCAGATCGATGATCTGGTGTTACATATATTGAAAGATCGTCGTATATGCACCAATCGGATTTTTTGAATGATCGTCGCCAATAAGATCACTAATGTGAAAATCAAAATTTTTGACTACGAAACCGCTTTCTGCGCTCTAATAAAAAAAATTCCTCATGAAATTTTGGTAGAGAGCATGCATATTGTAATCTCTATCCCAACTCTAACATGAGGTTTTAGTACTTTAAAATATTACGCATATTAAAGTTGTTTTGATTTTTTGTAAAGATCTGATTGGTGCATATACGGCGATCTTAACGTCAGGGTTAGATTCAGGAATTATAGCTGATCAGTATAGTATGGTCCTTAATTTCGGCCTGTACTATACTGCTATACTGATCTGCTATAATTCCGTGGTTAGCAGTCAAGGCACGTAATAATTTCATGTGAATTTGCATTGTCCATAAGCACTGTTTGTAGATTCGATTTTCATCTTGCTGATTGCATTGAAGACACATGATAACCAGTCATTCTGGTTGATAATATGTAATATGCACATATCTACCTTAGATTGGTACGTAGCGGTAGTTCAAGAATCCATACAATCTCATAAAGATCGGATCCGTGTAACAATATTCTGAATATTAAGTTATTCCATGATCCTTATGGGAGCCGATCAAAATTCCGACAAGTTAGGTTTTCGTTAGCGTTGTCTATAGTTCTGGTCAATCTTTTTCGGGATTCTATTTTCGAATTTTGAATTCACAGAAATTTTATGGATGCATTTCTGATATACTTATTACAGGTTTCTCAAGATATCATATGTAAATTTTTATTACAGTCAAAAATTCCTATCTCAAATTTTGGTATAAACTTTAAATCCTCATCTAACCCTAATCTAACTCCTAGTGTTTCGCACGATATTTTAAGATTCCGAAACTTCGGATCGGACTCGGATCCATATTTACAGCTGTTCTCTTAACGATAAATCCTAGGACAACTGAAAAAATTTGATCAGCCGAATTCGATAAGGTTTTTAACATTACAGTAGGGACTTCAGCATTATGCGAAATGAAAGGCTGAATTATGCGCCCGATGCTATTCACTCCCGAAATTATGCGAAATAATTATAAATTATGCGATTTTTTTAAATCCACAATAAATTTTATTTATTTATTGAAATTCAAAAAATTTAACATACGAATAAAATTTAACATACGAATAAAATTTTCAGACAAAGCTTGTCTGTTATCTGTTATCTGTTAAAATTCTATTAGATGCAGAAAAATTACGCTCCACATCAACACCTGAAATTGGTAACCAAATATAAATTAATGTTAATTTAGATAAATTTGGTAAAATTTGAAGTTTTTTTCACCAATAATAATCCAAATCCAAATCATTTCAAATAATTCAGTCAAACCACAATAAATTTCCCATCTAGTAATTAACTCATTTGTAGGATTTTTAAATCCTTCAAGAATTTTATATAATGAAATATTTTGATAATGTAGTTATAATTGAATAAAGCAGGAATCAAAACATATAGTAGCATTAAAAATTGAAATAGTAGAATTATTATTAATATGTTTGTCAAATTTTATTAAAGCAAATCTAAATGTTTCTTTAAAAAAAGTATTATAAATTGTAAAATCAATATTATATTCTTCATAAAATTTTTTTATTTTATTTGATTAAGATAGAATTTTAATACTAAAATATAATCTTGTTTTGTAACAAGAAATAGAACTAAGAGTTTATTACAGATTATAAAAAATTCAATATTATTAACCAATTTATAAATTAATTAAAAAATTATTAATAATAAAATTAAAATTACAAGAGGTGTGATAACCTAGTGAAGTGATCAGATTGTCAACTCTCCAAGTGGTAGGTTAGATGTTCAAATCCTATTAATAGTGAAAATTTGGATAATTATCTATATAATATTCATATTATGGTAATTGTTACTAACAATTAGATTAGAATATCTGTAATAGTGGCTGCATCAGTATGACTGACAAGTCATAGGGTATTTGTATAACTTGTTATACTGAGGAATACAATTCATCAAATCAGGCAATGCAAACACTAAATAAGTCCTTGTGGTTATGTAAATCTGTTAAAATTAGATAACAAAAAGTTCATTTGAGAAGACCCAAGTAAATAGATAATTAAATCTTTAATGGGTTTGCTGTAAAGATTAGTCTAAGGAAACAGATATCAAGATTATAATATCTGATTATAATAGCTGAACAAACAAGAATTTCTGAGTTAGAAATCTTAAAAATACTACCAATCAGACTGCCAGAATGAACTAGAGAAAAAAGATATCAGGTTAATCTGATATATTGATGAACTGATTATAGTTTTATATAGGTTATTTAAATTGGAAGTTTAGTAAAAGGCTAAACAAAAGACAAAAGTATATTAAAATATTAGGGTTATACTATAAAATAAATGCTAAGATTTGTGTAAACTTTACAAAAACATAGCAATTAAATGATATAATTCTGATTACAAGTCTTAGTTTTGATATAATGATATCTAAGTTAGCTGTAAAAATAGTTACAGAAGGCTTTGAAGATTTACTTTAAGGATAAATTAGTCTAAAGTTAAGATGATAATCTGAGTATCTGGATATAATCTAATGAATTAATACAGATTTCAGGTTCAGAAAGTTTAAAATAAAACATCTAAATAAAAATATTAGATATAGCAATTGGTAGAGAATCTTCAAATGAACTTTTTAAATAGGTAATATAGAAAAGTTATATATATAGCCAATTGTACTCTTTTCTATAATAGTTTATAAAATTATATTACCAATAAGTTATTAATAAAAGTCAAAAAACCAAAAAGATCATCTTAAAAACAATATATATATATATATAAATAGGATAAAAAACAAAAAGAAAATTGAAGTTTTGGGATTAGTAGAAATGAATAGTAATAGTAAAAATTTAAAATTTAATTTAGAGAATATGTATTTTAAAGAGTTATAGATATAAAAGACAATTACAAAAAAAAAAGATCTGGTATTAGGCTATTAGTGAGCCAAGTCTAAAAGAAACATATAAAAGAAGTTTGTAGATTTAAGAAATACTTAGTTAAAGCAAAGTTCTATTTTAGTCAGATAGAAATTATAATAATAATAGTATATATTCTTTTAAATAATAAGGAAATGATCAAAAAACTATAGCAAATAATAAATAAAGATATATATAGAAAGAATATATAGCTTTTAGTTTATAATAATAGGTAGTTTTAATCATATAATTAGTAACAAGTTAGACAAGATAAGTAGTAGTAGTAGCAGTAACTTTAAAGCTCTTTTATTATATAAATAGTTAATAAATCAGAGATTCAATAATATATATAGAGTATATAATCTAGAGCTAAGAGAGTATACATAGTCAGAACAGAATATACAAACAAGAATAAACCAAATATGGGTCTCAAAATATTTGCAACTAGGAGTAGAATAAGCAAAAATTATTAATACAAAATTTATAACAGTTAGTAATTATAATATTATTTATGTATTGGTAACATTCAAGCATTTAGTTAAAATATAATGTATAGCAAAAATGAAGAAAAAAGATATAATAAGATAATTTATTTATATAGGCTGCTATCAATAAAAATCAGGCAGATCTACATTTAAAAAAAATCAATATCTTAACTTTATAGCTCATATCTCAATAAATTTTAAGACTATCTTGATAATTTAATATTCAAAAAAAAAGCATAGGTCATAAGCTTTCTTTTAAATATTAAATTATTAAGATAGCTTTAAAATTCATTAAGATATGAGCTGTGAAAGTTAAAGCATTAATTTTTTTTTAAATATAGATCTGTTTGATTTCTATTGATGGCAGCCCATATGACAAGACAACAAAAAAAAATTGGAAAGATTATTAGACAAACTTTAAGAATTATTTGTTGAAGAATAAGAAATTCAAAGTATTTAAAAAAATAAAATATAATATTAATATAGATAAAGCATAGAATATGATATTCAATATAATAAAGATGCAGCTAACAAAAATATATTTAAGAAGAAGATAATATAAGAAAAGAACAATACTAAAAAAAAAAATATATATTAATACTATATAAAAGTATTATAGCAATTAGTAAATTGCTACAAAAAGTAAAAAAAGTAATAAGAAAAGAAAAATATGAACTTAACTTAGAAGAGTTAAGCTTAGAAATAAAGAAAATAAATATAGAGTATAGTCTAAAAATAAGTTATATAGAAGGTAATGATGTAACAGATTCTGTAGCATAGAGTTGGTTAGTAAAAAAGCAGTGGCAAGCACTAAAGATAGTTGAAAAGATTTAAGAAAATAAATATACAAGAGCTAAAATTAATATTATGATAAACAAAAAGTATGAAGAAGAAGACAAATGCATTTTATATAATGAACCAAATGCAAAATTAAAGCAAACAAAAGAGCATTTCAGTCTGTAGTTTAAGCAGAAAAATGTAGTAGATGATAAAAGAATAATAGAAGAATTTTACAAACCACTTATAGAAGTTAAAGACGAGTGGTCTGAGGAATTAAAGACAGAAATAATAATCAATAAATGACTAAAGGCAATAAAAAAGATAAAAAATAAAATTACTTCTAAACTTTCTAATATTGGTTATAGGTTAATTAAAAGTACAAGTAGAAAAATATAAGAAATATTTAGAAAATTTACAAATATATGTTTAAAGCTTGAAAAAATATTATATAAATGAAAGCTAATACAAATATATCCAATTTTAAAAGATGAGAACTGAGGTTATAATCTCTGTAATATTAGGCTAATTGCAATACTAAGACATTTAGAAAATGTTTAACTAAGGTGGTAGCAAAAAGAATATCCAAAATAATAGCAGAAAAAAAAATACTCAAAAATCTAAACTTTGCAAACTTACCAGAAAATTCAACAAAAAAAGCAATTTATATAATGGAAATATTAAAAGAAGATGTTAAAGAAAATAATAAAAAGTTGTAGCTATTAATATAAGATATTAAGAAGATATTCGATTTGGTGTCATTAAAGTTACTTCACTTGGTATTACAAAGAATTAAATTGAGAAGAAACAGTAAAGTTTATATTAGAGCTCTATAATAGAAAAGAAGTTAGCATTATAACAGAATTTAAAACTATAAAGATGTTTGTTGTAAGTAATAAAATTAAACAAGAAGAAATAGTTTCTTTATTAGTATAGCAGATATTTTACAATTTATTTTTAAGAAGAATTTAAAATAAATTGAGTTTAGGATATAAGATTGAAGCATATAAAGTATTAGATTTATAAATAAATAAGCTTAAAATAAGAAAAATAAGACAAGCTGCAATAGTCTATACTGATGATACAATCTAAATAGCAAAAAGGCAAAAAGAAGATGCAGATAATTATACAGATCTCACAAAGATTCTATAAAGGTTTTTTTTGTTTGAAGTACTTTGTATATAATTTTTTTTTTTTTTTTTTTTTTATTCTTTGACAGTCTTGTCAGAGCTCAGATACAAAATTTTACTATTTGAAACATTAACTATTTCTAGTAATATATATTTTGAAATTGCAAGCCTGGCATCACCCAAGTACAGAAACTGCACTCAAATACAACTTGTCACATCAGTTTATGCCTAAACTAAGAGACCTTGTCAGCTCTGTCAAGAACTAAACCAGAATGGATTTGTTTCATTCTGCACTAGTTCATTCACCCTTCGTTACATATCTGAAAACATTCCACTTCTCTCTCTTTATCTTTAACAGCTTTCATCTTACTTCTCTTGTTGTCTCTTTTATTTTTGATTCTTTTTGAACTATAGCTTTTATTTTCATCTTCTTTCATCCTATGTTGCTTCACCTTAGAGGTTATTCCATTCTCATCTTCCTATTTGGCTACTGTTTTGTATCTTCTTTATTATATTTCTTTTCTAAACATTTCTTCGACAATCTTGATATATAGTTTCACAGAATGTTTCGTACTTCTTCATGATACTTTCTTCACATATACTTCCTTAAACATACTTTTCATTGCTAAGCCATGTATACATAACTCACGGTGCTTAACCTTATCCACTAAAGTTCTTCTAACAAGTATTTTGCTTAACTCTAGTTTTGTAATCTTGCTTTTATCTACTTTATCAAGCTTTTTCCATACCAACCAGCATGCCAACTCTTCAATATTGTTCCAATACCCACTGTACTCTTCACATATAAGCAAATGTATCGATGTCTTTTGTTTCTTATAGCATTCTTTACATTCATCTGTCTTATATATGTCTGGTATTCTCTTCTTTAGTACTTCAAGAACTGGCAAACTATTGCTTATACACTTAATTCTAAATGCTATCTTATTACTTGCCTTTAATGATTTACATTTAACTCCAGTTAAACTTCTGTTTTCTTTCTACAATGCTTTCCAATCTCTTTGAACTTCAGTATTCAGTTCAAGTTCTCTAACTGCCTTTGAGCACTGCCATTCAGCACCATTCATCATGTTCATTAATGTCTTTATAAATTTTCTGGTAGGTATTTCTATTACTGAATCTTTCCAAAATAGTGTACATAGAAATCAGCAATTTCTTTCAAGTTTTAGGTCTGAGTATTTACCTAACAATGTGCCTTCTTTTGCAAATTTGTCAGTTCTTTTATTCCATACTACTTTACTATGTGCTTTAATCTTGACCAGCACTAATTCGATATTTTTTGACTTGCACATATCTTTGATCTTCATTACTAATCTGAAGTTTTTGGTTTTGCTTCATGACCTAATGTTAAACATAGACTTCTCTCTTTTCAAACTTGCAATTGCCACTGAACTATCTAATTTAACCACTACTCTACTGTTATTAGCTATAACTAAAACTATCATCAATACTACTGCTAACTTTGCCTTTGTTGATGATAGTCATTTCTCTACTCTAACTTTACCTTCCATTATAACCTTCTTTTCATCATCACTAACTTGCATCCAACCTGCACTCATTTTACATTCTTTTCCTTCTTTTACTAATGACCTATCTGTATAAAACTTGTATTTTATATGTTTATCTATAATGTTCTTTTCCAATTGCTCTAGTAGCATATTTTCTAAATTGCTGTTTAGACCTTGCATTTTCAATAAACTAATTTCATGACTATATATTATTATTTCTCTACTTATGGCTCTTTTATTACTTATGTCATCTTTTTCAATCTGACATTTATTATATCCTTTTAGTTCTTCAAGCAAGACTGGTACCTTTTGCTCATATATCTGTCTTATTCCTGATAATATTTCTACTATTACACTTTTCTTAACCCAATATTGACACTTGTGTGTACTACTACTGCTACTCAGATTACATTTATCACATTCTATAAGTATTGAGTAACTTTTTCCTTCAACTTGTGATTTGCTCTAATAATTTATTAATATGTTTTTCTTTTTCTTTTTGACTACTTTGCCTACTATTAGTTCAGTATTCTCTTTGTTTACTAACACTTATTCTCATTTTCTTTTATCTTGTAATAACTTCTTGATCTCAATTTTCATTACTATAGTATTTATCTCTTGCATTTGAAACTCAGGATAGACTGTTCTGTTTGCTTGGTCTCTTACTATCTTCTGTTCAATTTCAGTAAACCATTTTGCTTTTCAGCTTTTTTGTGTACTTGTGTGCAATGCTCTAAATTTCTTCCATATGATCATTCTTTTGCCTCTTAATCTATTAACTGCTATGCAAAAAACAATCTACTCTGCATTAGCTTTTTACAAGCTATTTTAAATGTCTCATTCTCCAACAAGTTTTGTACAGTTTTATCTATACCAAAAACTTGCCAAAGGACTCCTTCTGCTTTTATCTTTAAACCTATTTTATTTGCTTGTAGCAATATCAGGCATGCAAGATTTCTTTTCCATATCTTTCTTAAATTATTTGCATATGCTGTATTTATCTCTTCTAATATTAGTCCTGCTAAAGCATAATCTTGTTTCACATGTATTTTTGTTATCTCACCAACTTGATCTGGCTTATTTAATCTTCTTTGTAATGAAATTACCTGACTATTAAATACTTTCTAACTTAGTACTCTACATCTTCCTAAACCTTGATGTGCAATTATGCTATTTCCTACAGTTGCTGGCAGACCTAATTTGTTCTTAATCAATCTAATTACTGGCTGATGCAAGCGATTTATACACTCTTTGGAACTCTTGCTATTTGCAATATGTACACCAATTTTGGTATTATGCACATATTGTTAATATATATTAGCTGGCTAATAGTTAATTTCTTTGATCATAAGCTTCTTATAAATTGTTGCATAATATTTTTCATCTTTTTTTTAACTAATCTTTCATTCATTTCTATACTCAACCATACTCCCAACATTCTTATTAGTGTACACTTTTCTTCAGTCTGTACTTGATCTAAACCTATTACCACTTATCTTTCTTTATTTCTTATACTTGAATTAATTGCCAACAGCTTTGATTTTGCACTATTGATCTGAATATTATTGAACTTGAAAAATCTTTGTAAAATTTGCACAATTGCTTGCATCTCCTCTTTGCTTTTTGCTATTTAGGTTGTGTCATCAGCATAGACTATTGCTGCTTGCCTTGTTCTTCTTTTTTTAACTCTGTTCATTTGTAGATTTAGTACTTCATATCCTAAACTTATTTTGTCTTGCACTTTTCTTAAAAGCAGATCATAGAATATCTGCCAAACCAATAGAGAAATTGTTTCTCTTTGTTCAATTCCATTACCTGCAACAAATGTCTCAGTAGTCCTGACTTCTGTTATAATACTAACTTCTCTTCTATTGTATAGCTCTATTATAAATTTTACTATCTCTTCTGGCAACTTAATTCTTTGTAATGCCAAATGAAGTGACCTCATTGACACTGAATCAAATACCTTCTTCATGTCTTGCATTAACAACCACAGCTCTTTACCACTTTCTTTAGCATCCTCTCTTAACATTTCCACTATGTGGATTGCTTTTTCTGTTGAGTTTTCTGGTAAGTCTGCATAATTTAAACCTTTGAGAATTTCTTTCTCTACTATTATTCTAAACATTCTTTTTGCCAACACCTTTGTTAAGCACTTTCTAAATGTCTCTAGAAGTGCAATTGGCCTAATGTTACAGAGATTATAGTCCCAATCCTTACCTTTTAGTATTGAGTATATTTGTACAAACTTCTACTTATGTAGTATCTTTCCAAGCTTAAGGCATGTATCTGCAAATTTTCTAAAAATTTCTTGTATTGTTCTACTTACACTTTTAATCAATCTATACCTGATATTTAAAAGATTAGAGGTAGTTTTATTTTTTGTTTCTCCAATTGCCTTTAGCCATTTATCGATTGATATTTTTGCTCTTAAGCACTCATACCATTCTTCTTTAACTTCTATAAGTAGTTCGTAAAACTCTTCTGTTACTTTTTCATTATCCAATACATCTTTTTGCTTAAACTGCAAACTAAAATGTTCTTTTGTTTGCTCTAATACTGCACTTGATTTATTATATAGGATGCATTTTTTTTCTCTATATTCTAACATCTGGTCGATTCTGATTTTGTTATATGGTCTGTTTAAAATACTAGTAAGCATTCTTTCTACTTCTCCATCTATTCTTTCACACCTTCTGCTTATTGCTGTATTAATTTCAGCTTTTGTATACTTATCTTCTTCTATTTTTTCCACTAACTTTAGTGCTTGCCACTGCCTTTTTGTCAGCTAACTCTATTTTGCAAAATTTGCTATACTATTGTCTTTGATATATCTTATTTCTAGACTGTATACTCTGTTTATCCTCTCTATTTCTAAGTTGAGCTCTGCTAATTTAAGCTCAGACTTCTCTTTATTTACTCCCTTTTTAATTTTTTGTAACAATTTGCTAAGTGCCACAATTTCTTTATGTAGTATTGTTGCTTTTTTCTTCTTTTTGATATTGTTCTTTTCTCATATTATTTTTTTCTTTGGTATGTTTTTATTGGCCACATCTTTTATTGCATTAGATATTATGTCCCAAGCTTTGTCTATATCAGAAGCATATTCTACTTCTTTAAGTACTTTAAATTTCTTATTCTTTAACAGATAGTGCTTTAAGTCTGTTTGATAATCTTCCCAATTTTCTTTCATTGCCTTATCATATAGATAAATTGTTCTTGTTATAACTTTTTTCTTCATACTTGCTATGCTTCATGTCTTAACTAAATGCTTGAAAGATAATGATGCATAAGCAATGTTATGATCATTGGCTGTTATAAATTCTGCATCAATGATTTCTGCTTGCTCTATACCTGGCTATAGATCTTCTGAAACTCATATTTGGTCTATCCTTGTTTGTACCCCTTGTTCTGACCATTGTCAGAGGTAAAACTGACACCTTATGGAACCTGCAAAATGGACATTATTGTGGCATACTTACCTAATTAGAGTTGCCCATGATGATCCATCTGAAACATGTATGCCTGGCCCTAAAAGATGCCATATGAAAGTACACAAGCCTTAATGCAGGACCCAACCACCCCTCCAATTAAAGTAAGGTTGACCTGGACCAACCTGTTGTGCTAGGAATGGATGTTGACTTCATCTGCCTTACTTGGGTTAGATGTGAGATGATATCAAGGAGATGCGATTAAAGACAATATGATAGGTTCTGGCCCAGGGATTATATAACTGAAACATTTCTCATCGAAGCCATGAGAAATGTTAAAGTAACAAAAGACTGTATGGAAGGGGTTAAAGGTTATAACAAATAAGGTTGGGAAGTGTTAGTAATAATGAGAAGAGTCGTAGTCTTGCACGGGCTCTTTTCTCGTTTAATTCATTATAAAAAAAGTGGAATTTCCTTTTCCCAAAAATACAGTTGAGAATCGTACAATAGTTCAGAGTAGTTCTAGAAAAGTTCACAATCATTCAATATAGTTCAAAATAACATACTTGTACTGCCCTTACAAAATATTAATAAAAATTAATAAAAGCTCTTTGACCTATAAAATACAATAATGTTCTTTTACAGTCAAAATACTTATCTTGTAATGCTTCTTTTCGATTGTCTTGACCTTGTGCCAAATCGTAAAACCGCCTTTATTATCTTTGAGGAATGTTATGCAGTATAACCATTTTTCAAGTGACAATCTGTCACATTTGTCTCATCTCTGAACTTGTCTATTAAGCCTGTCACACCATGTATAACCTTTTAGCTTTGGATTGCATATTCTATACATATCACCAAACCTCTGGTTTAACAACTATCTGTGTAATAGAAAGGGCTTGAAGCTACTGCTACTACTACTACTTAATTTGTCTAACTTACTACTAACTATATGATTAAAATTACCTATAACTATGAACTGCAAGTTGCACATTCTTTTCATATACATCTTGACTATTACTTGTTGTAATCTTTTAGTTATATTCTTGTTGTTAGGAGGAATATATACTACTATTATCATAATTTCTATTTGACTGAAGTAAAACCTTGCCTAACCAAATACTCTTCAAATCTATACACTTCTCCAATATGTTTCTCATATTCTTGGTTTACTAATAGCCCAACACCTGATTCTTTCTTTTTTGTAACTGCCTCTCATATCTATAAACCTTTAAAATACCTATCTTTTAAACTAAACCTAAGATCTCTACTATTACAGTTTGTTTTTACTAATCCTCAACTTTCTCTTCTTTTGACCACTCGACTATTGCTTTAATCTTGGTCTTATTGTTTTTTATCCCATTTATATTGTAACACATTATCTTAATTCCTGTTATGCTATTACCACTTTTGTTAAGTTTATCTAACAAAGTGGTTGTCTTTTTCTGAACAACACCTATGACAACTTTTAGGAGCAATTTGAAAGTATATTCACTAATTGTCTTTCCTCTATTTTATCTAATTTTTTTAAAATTCTATCAAGAGTATCTTGCAAATTACTTTTTGGCTCTTTAATCACTATTACTTCTGGTCAAGTATTATTTTTATACTTCTCTTTATCTACATTATCTCCTCTCTTCTGATTTTCTTTGTTAGTCCTACTTTTCTTTACTTTTTCTTTGACTTTTATGAACCTCTCATGTTGTGTATTTTTGTTTGCCTGGTATTCTTTTACTTCTCTCTCTTTCTGTTTCATCAATCTTGAAGGATCTTGCAATACTCCACTCTAACCTTGTACTATAATAATACACTTCTCTTTCTGTAGCAAACCTGAGGTCTTTTTTTGTTTTAAAGTACACTGATGCTGTTTTCTGCTAGTTCCTATTTCTATTTACTGATATATAAACTGCTTTTGCCTTAACTGCTTTAAGTTATCTTAACAACAATACTTCTATTGCTATTATTGGAATATTTCTAACTATAGCTTTATACAATGCTCTTTTCTCTAATA
>CAJVQA010001154.1:0-27241 GCA_910591915.1 Cetraspora pellucida | reverse complement strand
AGTAGCTTTCACATGCTTGATTAGTTTCAATATTGTTGAGTTTAGTAAATTCTTTTTCAGTATCAGAGGCAAGTTGGTGAAGGGAGGTAATAGGGTAGGTTTGTTAAAAGTAGCAGCCTTGGGCTGGTCTTTGTTAAATATAGAAAAGTCAAGAGTAGGATATGTCCATTTAGATTTGAGTTGTGTATTGGTTAGAGCTGGAAAATGATCATATGAATTAGTAAAGAAAAGAGAAGATAAGTTTTTAATATTATGTTCTATATATTTAGGTAGTATTGTACAGTTTTTAACTGTACAAGTATAGATATAATATAGGGCTGCTTTGAAACATAGTTTAGAACACTCTTGTAAGGAGTTAATAGAGATAATTTTGAATTCAGAAGGTAAAAGAGCTTTGCATGTATTAAATAATTTAAGAGCAATTTGATATTTGATATAGTTGAATGTTTTTTCCTGATCGATGCTATAAAATTGTTGTTTGTAAATATTAAAAAATTTTTCAAACCAGGCTTTGAATTCTGGTAGGTGATTTTTTAAGGATGGAATTTGAAAGGTTTAAAGAAATCTTTTTTTAGATATATTGAGGAAAATGTTAATATTAAATATATCATCGTTTTGAATTTACTAGATAACAGTCTTATAAGACTGTTATCCAGTTGCATTATAATGTTATCTAGTTAGCCATTCAAGTGACGAATGATTCGCACTTGTGTTGTCAGAGATATATTAGTATTCGCTTCATTATTTGAGTAACGATGAATTTGAGTTCATGTCGTCATTCGAGTAATGAATAATTTGCGCTTGCATCATCAAAGATATATTAGTATTTGCTCCATCATTCGAGTGATGAATGATTTACACTTGTGTCATCATTCGAGTGATGAATGATTCGCACTTGTGTTGTCAGAGATATATTAGTATTTGCTCCATCATTCGAGTGATAAACGATTCATGCTTGCATCGTCATTTGAGTGACGACGAATTTGAGTTAACGTCATATTGGTAATAATTTTACTTTTGGTGAACACCAAAGCATCCGATGATGAGGCACATAGTGCTGAATTGTTACCCTTACTTGATGATATGTAAAAGCAAAAATTTATCTTATCTCTTTCCTTATAATATTCTGCCTTTATGTATCACTTTTTTTATATCTGAATTTTACTATCCGATCCTTTTTTTTTAGTGATACGTAAAAGCACAATTTTTTCTTATCTCTTTTCTTATAATATTCTGCCTTTGTGTATCACCAAAAGTTTACTATATTTTTCAGTTTTGGAAGCCCTTTTCGCATAGTTGATAGTCTTTGGATATTGCCACTTTACATTAGTGAAGTTAGCATAAGATACTAAAAAAAATCAAGTCATGCTTCTATGTATTCTTTTGCATATCACTTTTTCACTAACTTTTGCGTATCACTTTTTGCTAACCTTTGCGTATCACTTTTTTGCTAACCTTTGCATATTACTTTTTTGATATCCACCTAATGGTACGTAAAAGCTCAATTTTTTTCTTACCTTTATATATCATCTTTTTTGATACATAAAAGTTTGATTTTTCTTACCTTTGCATATCACTTTTTCGATATCTGTTTAATGGTATTATGCATCTTGGTATGAACCAGCTTCTAGCTAACACTAGCTTTGGGTAATGACTACTCTTTGTGACCCAAAAACCTGCTTTAATAAATGTCTGGTCATCTAAATCCTATCATCCAAAATCGCACGACACAAAAACTCTTTATATGATCTAGATATTGAAAGCATTAATTTTTTATTTGAATTTTTTCTCATACTTATTGTAAGAGAAAACAAAAAAACCCCTACCTGAGATAAATAACTGGTTAAATATAGCAATCTCTCTGCTTCAGAAATTACTACTAAAACTAGATGATATTATCTTAAAACAATAGTTACACATATTTAATGAGTGCCAAAGATTTATTTTTCAATTCTTTTTTGTACGAAGTAGTAGGTACACCTATCTTAGTCTCAAAATTTCGCTTATATTTTAAGAAGTCAGCCTCGCTCATACTCTCATGCTCTTTTTTCCAGTAATTTTGATTATACCGCAATTCAAAAGTAATCTTGGTTCACCATTGTTCTAACTCTTTTTCAGGCATTTGGAATTTTTGCTATAAAAGAAAGATAAGGGTGTCTATATCCAATTCATTTTTAATAAGAAATTCTGAAGATAGAGAAGTTAAGGATTTGGGTATTTTTTTCTCAACTGTCCTGGCTTTACTAATAGTAGTATCAATATGGCATCTATCTTGGGAAAGACCAGAAGATTGATTAAGAGCTGGCATTTCTAAAGATAAACCTTTTTCATTAATCATCCTACTAGACAAGTCAGAAATTTTATGCTCAACATATTCAAAAAGATCCTGAATCTCATTACTTACCTTCGGCTTATATGATGGAAGAACTGGAGCTATAGGGCAATATTCAGAATTATCTAACTTTTTAGCTATTACTTCTTCTTGATTATTAAAACCATGACCATTATATGACTTTTGATTAATTTGATATGAATATTTCCAAATCCATTGTCCTTTAGATCCTACCAATTTTCGCTCACTTTTTATGGTATAACTATACCAATTACTAACAATTGCGTTGATTGCCTTTATAGCTGATTTAAGATCTGGTATTTCTTTTGCATGAGACCTAAAGCCAAAGAGCAATAAGGCTTGACTTAGAATTTCTATAAATTTTTCATGAGATGCCTCAAACGTAACTTTTACCTGATCATCAGAGAGAATGCATTTATCATCTATACCCGTAAAACCAAGCAACTGTAAAAGCCCTTGTACAGCTTCTCAATGATTCACTGAATATGTTTTGCATAAATCTTTTGCTACTGAATCCTCAAAATTATCTTTAGCATTATAACAGGTATCTTTCCATTGTGCGATGTCTTTGGTCTTTAATTCTTCTATTGCACTCTCTTCATCATAACCTTGCTTGTAAAAATGAGATAGACACAAGAAATGTTTTCTAGGTTCGAGTGGACTAAAACGTTCTACAAAATCTTTATCACAGAGTTTATTCCAATTCTCGATGCTTATACCATTTCCACCATAAAGGTTCTACATATAAAAATGCTTAAGTGCCATAGTATCTGCAACTGAACGTTCTGAATCGAGTTTAAGAAATTCGGCTTCCTCAAGAGTAAGATTTTGAGAAGTAGTGACTGCATCAAAATCTGTATCTGTAATAACTAAAGCTTCAGCCTTAATCTCATTACGAACTTTTTTACGATTCTCTATAATTTCTTTATTTTCGTCCATTTTTATTAATTTAAGACTTGCTCCAGTACTGGCAATAAGGCTACATGAAATCTCGATAAAATTTCTGATTAAAAGACGTTTCTGGTGCTCAACTTCAATAAATGATGTTACAGCAGGAGATTGATCAAGTTTATAGGAAATGCTATCTATATTTCATTCACGATGTCCCTTAATTGCTATAGGCAAATTATTAGGCCGGGCAACTGCAAGTTCTGCCCGAATATTTTCACGACCTGGTGAACGAGAAAATTCACTAGAAATTTTTTGATAATAAAGTGAAAGTATATGCTTTTCACAATCATGAATTCGGAACATCATCTGGATAAATGCTTCTACATTAACTGGAGTTCCAATATTTGTAATGCCTATAACTATGTCAAAGTGATTAGGTTTCTCGAAAGAAATACCTGCTTCTACTGTGTTTGTATAAGCCACACAATCGAGTTCGCCCCAAGCAGTATTAATATCTAAAAAGTCTTTTTTTCATTGTTTTCTATCCATGTCTCCATAATAGACATAAGCTTTGAAAGATAATTTAAAAGCTTTTTTTACTAATGCTTAAGTCATATTAGAACTTGTTACAACAAATGTCATACATTTACTATGCTTCAAATACTCAAACCCTATTCGCATAGCTTCAGCCCCACTATTTGAGTCATAAAGATACTCAACAGTCTTACCTATAAGCGGTTGGAATTTATTATCAATTACTCGAATATTTCTACCATGATAAGCCTTGAGAAATGTTAGTGTACTTTCATTTGCAAATGCATCCATAGCTAAAACATGTTGGGCCAATTTTAACACATCACACATTGCATTTTCAGATTCCCATGCATTTGAACCACTATTCATTTGACGTTGAATTGCATTGACTTCATCTAAAATAGCTACAATTGGATGGGCTGAGAATTCTATATAAGAGAGACTTTCAACTTGAATTATGATAATATCCCACTTATCTATAGACAAGCTCTGTTTATCTTGATAATTACAGATTCTGAGTCCAGATAATTTAAGATCATTAATTTTACCTATTGATTTATTACTAAGAGTTTTTCAATAAGAATCCAGATGATGCAAGGCATATTAGCTTTATTCTTAGCTAAATAATTGAGATATTTTCTTAGACCTTTTGTTTTTCCTGTCATTATAGGAAAGCAAATCAAAGTTGTACTGGGTTCTTTGCTCAAGAAATTGGGATAAGCTTCTGGAAAATTTTCTATTTCCTTTATATTAATAACTTCTCCAAATAATTCAGAAAGCAAATGAGAATTTGACACAGCTTTGGCTATTCGTTTATCTAATCCTAATTTAGGTTTCACTTTCGATTCTACTTTATCTGATACCTTGTCAAAGCTTAATCCTTTATGATCTGGCTTATATTGTTTTTGGCGATAATATTTAAGTATAAAATGCCCATTTTGTCAAATAAATCCATAGAGTTGATCTTTTTCATGTTTAATGTCACATATAGGGCATTCTTTAATGGATTGTGCTTGAAAGTTGATAAATCCCTTCTTGATTTTTCCAATCTGGAGTCACCCATAATTTGCAATAACTAAATTGGCTCCCTTAACCAAGGCATTATCATCGTTGATAGATTGGTATTCCTCTTCTGCTGGCCTCTCTTCCGAAAAGGTTCGTGGCCAGATTACAGAATAATTTTCTTTAGGCTGAACCAGGTAATCATCTAAATTTTTAAATCCCTTATTTATAGAAGAGATAGCAGGTCTTTTTATGTGTCTCTCTTTTGCCGATCCAAGAAGTCGAAGACTAAAACGTGATTTGGGAAGGCCAACATCAATGAATTTGGCATAAGGTTCTCCAACTAATTCTATAACTTTTTCTATAAAACCCTTGAGTTTTCTATAATCTATAAATTGGGCCCGAGGATAAATGATATGCCAACTACATTTCTCAGTATTTGATGAACTTCTAAAGCAAAAAAATTTAAGAAAGACATATATTCTGGAATAAGGCTTAATGCATCTGCACAAGCAACTAAAATTCGAGATAACAAATCTTCTCAAGTAATTTTTTGACCATCTAGAGAAGAAAGTTTAGAATTAGTAGGATCAGGCTTTTGCCTTGCATCAATATTGATAATTAAGTGGAGGGGCTGGTTCCCATTGATACATTTATGAATATCAGGTATTCTATAAACTTCGCTAGAATGATCGATCATTGTATAACCTTTTCCTGCCATCTGAATTATATATTAAGAATGAATCTTCTCAGGTCAATATGCATCTAAAAGCGCAGTATCATTTTTATCAGTATGGCCATGACCCTTTAGGGTCGCCCCTTCAGGCCTGGATGCAAGCCAGTATTTATAAAATGTATGTTCTTTATGGCCAGGTTTATAATCAAGATCCGTTAAACCCATAAAAAGCCATTTTGCTTCATTATATTCAGCTGACTTTTGATTTAAGCACTGTTGCTGTAATGATTCATAAAGACGTTTTTTTGCTTCACTAGATAAACTCATTTTATTGATTTGTATATATGCATTATTTGTATATGTAATATATAGTTATAAACTAAAAATATTATATTTAACCCAAAAAACTTTAAAATGAAATTAATTATTCTATACAATTATTATTATAATAAATATGAGACACATCATTGCCCTTATATTCTTAGAACTGGCAAAGTTTGCAATCGAGGTTGCTATCGTCCAGAAGGATGTAAACTTTATTGGAATTCGCCAACTTGGATTCCTTGCAAAGAATGCAGTAAATTAACATATTCTACATATGGTATATGCTCGAATCATGTGAGTAAATATCAAAAAAGAGAATATTATTATCAAAAAAAACAGACTGAATTACATGCAAAAATTGTTATGCTTAAGAATCATATACCTGACTTACCTGATTCTATATACGAAGTATAATCATATAGCTTAACATCCTGGTCTTGCTTATACAAGTACATAAACTCTTTTTTCTGGGTATAGGAGGAAAAAACGTAATTAATTTCGAATTAAAAAATAACTAGATTAATATATAACTAGATGACACTTACTATTGACATGGCTACAAAAACAGCTACCCCAAAGACCCGAAAACTTAAAGTTAATAACTTTGTATTAGTCTTAAAGCAGTTCCTAGAAAAGCATAATTTGATGGCTGACTCTACTCCAAAACAATTAAGCGAATATGCTCCCAAACTTGATGCTCTACTTCCCGATTGGATGGCCTGCAGATGTGTTAATTCATTCTTGCCAGAGGCACTGGTAACAGACACTCATTTAGTAAAGAGCAGGTAGAGGCTCTCTTACCAGATAAGAGAAAGAGAAAACTCACTATAAAGGAAATGGCAAAATATTGTACTAAAATTGGTGATGTTATGGATATTTTCACTCATTATTTAGATTTAGGCCCAAAAAATGATTATGAAAATGAAATAGTCGACAGTGGTTCACACCAATCACAATTCTGTGTGAAGTTAGCAGAAGCTGGAGTAAGTTCTAAAATTATTAATACCTATGCCAAAGATCCAAAACTTATTCAAGAGTCAAATAAAATTCAGAAAAAGCAAACTATAAAACGAATGGCTAATCCAGATAGAATTCCCACATATTTCTCCTTAGCAAATGTGAGTAAAAGGATTCAGAACATAAATGTTTTCAAAATTCCTACTAGAGAGGATCTCGTGGATATAATTGTAATGTTGAGTATGAGACCTGCAGAAGTAAGATCACTTCGAATTAATCACTATGAACTGGATCATTCAAACATTCCAGCATAGTACAAAGATGACTATTCTTGGTATTGCACAGGTTATTTAAAAAATAGAGAAGAGAAGAAAAAAAATCCCGAGCACCAACCATTTCTTTCTATGGAGAAGAACCCAGAACATGCCAGAGAATTGCTTACTTGGATTTAAGATGCAATTAAGACTAAAAAGTTATCTGACCCTGTCTTTACTGGAAAAGGAACATGTAATGCTTGGCCATTTAACGAGTTCTTAAAATAAGAACCTTACAGAACCATACCTAAAAAATTAAGAGATTATGGAAGTAAACATGCTTCCAGAATTCATGGTAGTAAGAAACTAACACCCCAACATCTTAAACTGCTTTCGAGAATTGCAATGAGGCAAGAATCAGATCGCCTTGATGCAGGTGATAATTACACTATAGGTGATACAGAATCAGAAGAGTCTGACTTCGAACCAAAGATAAGCAACAGTTCAAAACCTCAAATATAGGCTTTTTCATTATCTCAAACAATAGAAATGGATTCAATTTTAGCTGAAATTGATGCAATGTTAGCTGAAATTCAGAAATAAATACCAGAAGAAGAGTCAGGTAGTGAGCACTTGTTTAGAGAATTTTCGCTGGGCCCTCATGAATGTGTGACTTAAATTGTCCATCGTTTTCCTAATGCTATTCTTGAGATCACAATTGAGAGATATATTTTTATATTAATATTTTTTTAGCCATGTATAGATTATTTTTTTTGTCATTATAGTGTTTCTAAATGAGCCAGCTCAAATAGGCTTATTTGTCATATTCTTAGGCTTGTCACATGCTTGGTATAGCTTATAAGCCTGTGTAACAATTAAAATTTAATTTAATTTTAATTTTAAATATAAAATTTAAAAGTTAAAATAAAAATAAATAAATATATATATATTTTTTAAATTATAATTATTTTTATAAATAATTTATTTTTTTATAAATTTTATTTATTAAATAAGATTATATATATATTTTTTTTTTGGAGTTAAGGTAAGATTTTGCTTATATCTTTATTAATTTGTTAAAGATGCCTCTAGAGGTTTCCCTGGATATAAATTACAAAATCTATTCCAATTACAAATTTGTTATAAAAGTAAAGCTCAGACTATAGAGAGAAACTAACTGTTATCTATTTAATTTATCTGCAACCTAAACCTACTAGAGTGGTTAAAACTCATCTAAATTTGATAATTTAAAATGTTATTTGTAGGATAATTGTAAAGTATCCAATGGTCAAGTTATAAATTAATTTTATTTAGAGTATGACCAAGTGGTGGGCAAGTATTTGGATCAATATGTTTTAAGCTTGATAGTTTACATAGATTGCAAGTTTTATTATATAATTGATGCCTATTAATATGATATATATCATTGTAATTAATTTGTGTAGGTCTTCTTTGTTGATTTTTAGTATATTGCAGAATATTGTTATTCTTTTTCCATTGTGTCAGTTTTATACAATATGGTTTCTATATTTGTTCATAAATTTTTTGAGACAGCTTATATAGGAGTTTTGTAGTGATATTTTTTGCTTCTGTTTGTAATTGAGTAAATAGTCTAATTGATAAAATAAGACTAGTAGGCACATATCCTTGTAATGTTATATAAATGTTAATTTATTGTAAAATTATAATACTAAAAGAAAGACTATTGTGTTATAAAAGTATTTTTTGTAGTTTATTAATTTGAGTACTAGTAATATTTGTAATATAGGTAATTGTTTCTGTTATTGTTTCTTGAATAAGATTAGTAAAGAGTATAGAGTTTAAACAAAGAATCCAATATAGTGAATGTTCTGGTATATAATATATAATATAGTTATTGCTAGTTATTGTTTCTGGATATAAGTTGTAAAAATGGAAAAGAGTAGATAGTATGTTAAGTTGTAGTTTAATTTTAAAGGATTTACTATTGCTAAGTGTAAAGTTTGTATATAAACTAGTTTTGTCAATATTATTATTTAGGTATAGCTAGGTTGCTTTCCAATTAATTTGTAGAGATAAAAGAATAATGTTGTTCATTTAATTTTGAGATGACCACATAGCTATTATGTATGCATTGCAGATATTTTTGATTGCTTATCAGATAGATTGTTCAATAGTATATTGGTTATATTGTATAATATATAAAGTATTATAAATGTTGTTGTATTATATATTTAAAAAATTTGTTAAGTTGTGATTTGATATAAGCTTATCTATTTCATTATTGAATATGTTGTCTTCATAAGCCAGTACTTTGTGAAGTGTAATGTTGTATCTGTATGATTTAATTAAGTTGATAATTGTGTACTATATTGGCCAATAGTTATAAGAATATTGTTTATATTATAGTATTATGTTATTAATAATTTTGTTAAATTTTGAAATTATAAATTGTGAGTCAGTATAGATTTGGATATTACTGTTTTGAGGCCATGTGCATATAGCTGATAGAATAGCTACTAGCTTAGCTTTGTATGATAATAGCCAGAATTTAATTTGAGAAAAATAAGTTTTGATAATAGTATTGTTATATATTTATATTCATCCAATATTTATTGAACATCTATCAGTAGTAATATTAGTAACAGATCCATTAATATAAAAAGTAAAGTTGGTATGTTGGGTATTTTGATTTGCAATTTGTTGTAATTTGATAGAAGATGAATTAGTATAAAAAATAAAAAAGATTGGATCTTGTAATAAGGTAATAAATAGGAGTGTAGGAATTCTAATAGGATTATGTAATGCAATAAAATATACAAGATCTGTATAATTTGCATTAAACTTAAGTTTGTTTGTAGGATTTTGTTGTTTTCTTTCTAAAAATTTTGTAGAAAGAGTAGTAGAAATGTCAAATGTACAGTGGTTTAGTATTCTGTTAAAGTTATGTAAGCATACTGTGCATGGTATACAATTGACTGATAAAAGTAGATAGAGGTTAGTGTTGGGTGTATTTGCTTCAATTGTCTAGTATATAATAAATATAGTATTGTTGTTTTGGTTATATTTGTATGTCTTTCCTATTATTAATTGTTCACTATTGTAATTAACAGTAATAAGTCAAGATTTTGATTTTGAATTTAATATTTAGTTGGAAAAAATAAGAAGTTAGTTTGTGAGAGATTTAGATTAAAATTAAGTTTTTTGGTAAAAGAATGTATAATGGTTTTGTCTTTTAGTACTGTAAACCATTTTGGTTTATATTCTGTTAAAATTTGTTCAAGTCTTGATAAAATATGTTTCTAATCTAAAAGTATAGAGTTATCAGATGAGATTAATTGTTTAAGGTAAAGAATATGTTTAGTTTGTAGTTGTTTTTTAAAGTTGTTATAGTCTTTATGTGTTTTAAGAATGTTTTCAATTGGTGTATATGAGTATTATAATATATGAGATAGTATTGTATGTGCAGAAATAGTAAATTGTAAATGTCATATTAACAGTATTATTTGATATGTTGTTGTATTTTTATTTGGACTATTTATTAGTAGATGTGAATGTTGTAAGATATTAGTGATAGACTACAGGTTATTTTGTAATTGTTGTAATTAGATATATGTGCTAGTTTCAAGTAAATCTGTTGTGTTTAGCCGAATTAGGAAGTTGGTAATGTGATGTTGTAACTGGATATCCTATATGTTTTTGATATTATATATATTATGGTTCAGCATAGTGCTAGTTGGAGTAGTTAGTACAAGTTTGGATTTGTGTTTGGCAATAGTAAGATATCTGAATAAAATTTTGTTACATATGTATTAAAGGAGTACTATATTATATATACAATATTTGATAATAGGAATGATGACATTATTGATTATATAGGAAACTTGTTTGTCTGTTATTTGTTTGGTTTAAACTATATTTGTTAAACCAAATGTTTCTTGTAAAATAAGTTTGATTGTGATGGCTTGTTTGTTAGTTGCAGTATACTAGCAGCCAAAGAATTTTAGAGATGTGTTGAGTAGTTGAATTGTAATAGTTGAGTTTAGAAAAGTAAAAGTAAGTATATGTTTTGTATTAAATATTAGACTAGATTTTTGAAGATTTACTTTAATGTTTGTCATTTAATAAAATGTAGATGCCACATTAATAATATTTTGTAGTTGCTATTGAGATTTTGCTAACTATAATGCATTATCTATATATGCTAATATAGAGGTATTTGAATAGATTGTTTGGTACTTTGCAAAAAATAAGAAAATTGGATATGTAACTATTAATGTGTATCTTTTGAATTTTTTGTGTATGTAGTTAATAAGAGAGTCATAGTAGATTCACTATAGCAAAGGAGTTATGGTTTCTCCTTGATCAATGTCATCTTCTATTGAGTATGATAGTATTAATTCAAAGTTTGTAATTACTTGATTGGAGCATAATTTGAGTAAATTAGTTATTGTGCAGATTATAGATTATAGAAGTTTAATGCATTGTAGTGATTTTTCTAAAAAATTGATGTTAACTAAATTATATGCTTTGCTTACATCCTGTGAAAGTAGCCATATTGGTTTTTTATTTCTATTAGCATCTTCAATAAAGTTGTTTAGAATATGTAGAGGTGTATTAGTGCTATTACCAGGTAGTGCAACATAATTGTAAGAACTAAGAATTGGATGTGATGATAGGATAGTAGAGAGTTGATTGGTTAGGATTTTTGTATATAATTTTTTGGTATGTTTAATTAAACTGATGGATCAGGTATTGTTAAGGTTGTCATCAAAGTTGAACTTTTTTGAAATAAAATATATTCTGCTATTTTTTTACTGTTTAGATATTATGTTAGTGTTAAGGTATTTGTTAAATAGTTGGGTAATAGCCTGTAACATTGGTAAACCACAGTGTTTAAGTATTTCATAACTTATATCTAGTGGTCCACAGGCTTTGTTGTTTAAGAATTGTTGCATTGTTTACATTATTTCTTCTGTAGAAATAGGCTTGAGTAGGAGGGCATACCAGTTGCAATTGATGGACTGTTTAGGTTGGTATTCTTCTCTTTAATGTTGATTAAATATTATAGTATTAATAGATTAGTGTTAGGTCTAGTGTTGAAAGTATTGTTGAACATGTTAGAGTATTTTAGTAGGATCAGTTATAACACTATTATTAGTTTTAATATTGTAAAAATGTACTGGATCTGTATGTCTATTAAGAATGCTATTTATCATTTTGGTAGGTTGTATTATTAGTTATTCACATCTGTTATTAATAGCTGTATTGATATGCTATTTAAGATTTTAAGTATTTTCAATATTACATGCATGAAAAAGAGTTTTTCATGCTTGCTTAGCATTATTAATCTATTGTAGTAATAGTAAAGGGTTTTTAGATAGGTTTGGAATATTGAAGTTGTGTTTGTAATTAATAGTATCAATATCAATTATAGTTTATATAGAAATAGTAAGGTTTTGTTTAGATGAGTTTTTAACTCTATAGATAATGTTTCTAATAAGTTTAAAGTCTTTGTATAAAGCTATTGCTTTAGAGCTGAAGATGTGAAAGGAGTGTTTAATTGTTTGTTTTCTGTTAGGAATATATTGTAAAGCTGCATTAATGATACAAGTATAAATTTTGGATTAAAGTTTTTCTAATTATATTGTAATATCTATTTCTGCAAAAATTCTGTGTTGGTGCATATTAAAGTTAATTTGATTTAAAAAATCTTCTCATTTTTCACTAGTCATTGCTTTGTAATTAAAAGTTCTATGTTTGTATTTATTTTTCTTTCTAGGTTTGTTTATTGCAAAAAGAAAGGTCTATTGTATTATAAGCATTTGATGGTCACTATTAGTAATCCATGATAAGTCATCAATATAAAATCTATTAAGAAATAAGATTGTATATTTACTTGCCTATATGTAGTCAATTCTGCTAGTATATCGACTATTTTGCTAGGTAGCATCAGTATTATTTGTGTGATTTGCCAAGTCATACATATTAATACAAATAAATAGTTTAGTAGTTAATATTTAGCTGCATTTGATATAGTAGTTTGGATTAATGAATTGAAATCATCAAAAATAATTATGTGTAGTTGTAGCTAAAGTACTTGTTATATCTATGTAATAATAGAGGATTAAGTTTGTTGGCAAGCAAGGTTGTTTGTTAATAATAGATATGTTGAGATTATTCAAAATTTGTAGTTATGTTTAAAGAAGAGATCTATTGCAATAGCCCTACCAGAATAGTTAAAAATGTTATGAATATGTGGTTGTAAGTTATTTTTAATTATAATACATGTTTCTTTTTTAAATATAGAGCAGTTTGACCAGTAATAAGAGAATTAATGATTATTGTAGAACTTTTGTTTTTAGTTTCTGCAATTTTGGTTTCAGTTAAGCTAATTATATATAAATTATTTTGAAGGCAATATTCTTCTATTAAGAGCTTTTTTTCTGAGTTATTGAAGTCTTGAATATTGTAAGTTGCAATATTTAAGTTGAGTGAGAAGTCAGTTAAGTGATTTGTATGAAGTTTTGATAGAGATGGTAGTAATAAAGAAATGAAAAGATATAAAAGTTGTTGAAGTGCTGTTGGTGATGTAAAAGATAAGTTCAGTATTAATGTTGTAGTATATTGTTCTATTGAGTTAAGAAAGTCATCTTCTGTTGTATATGATTTTAGTAGAATGTTTGGATAATATCAGATAGCTTGAAGTGGTGGAATAAAATGATTAGGTAAAGGTTTAGATTTAGATAAAAGGTAAACATAGGGTTCACTGTAATTATTTTTAATAGAAATAGTTAAAGTATAACTACAAACATTGCTTGCTAAGTAATTAAAACTATGAATATATTGTAAAAAGAAGATAATTGTTTGTAAGTGTAGAAGTAGTAGAAGATGGTTATAAGTTAGAAATTTATTGTAATATGTGTGAAGTTGTATAGAGCTAAAATATTTATTAGCAATTAGCAATAACAGTATTATTATGATTAGATAAAGCAGTTTCTATTAGTTGTATATAAGTATAGTTTACAGTATTATCTTCAAGAATAGGTTTGGTATATTGTGTATTGTTAAGTACTAAAGAATATTTAGAAGAAATAGGTATTGATGAATAATATTCATAGCCAGATCATTGTAAAATGAAGTAGTCAATAAGGGTTCTGGTTCATTTGATAAGTGTATATAATATTCACTAAAGTCTAGTTTAATTGATATAGCTAATATAAAGTTATAAAGATTGAGTAATGAATAATTGTAAAAATGTATATGTTCAAGAAAGGAATGAAGAGTTTGTAGATGTGAAAGTAAAGGTAGATCTAGATGGGCTAACCATTTATTGTAACATAAATCTGGATCCAGTAATATATTATATAATGGGTCTTGTAATGTTTCTTTAAAGTAAAATGATGCAATAGAGTTCAAGGAGATAAAGGGTTTCTTTGTAGATTTGCTTACCATATGCTTAGCTCTCACAGCTGTAAAGAATGCCATAGCCTGCTTTGTATATTAAGTCTGGCCATCATGAACTTGGTTCTCATATAAATTGACTTTTTTATCTATTTATTTTCATCATTCTCTTTTTAAAAATAGTTTACTTGAAGTAGAAAACATCATAATCTTAAAAGTGGTGGCTGCATTAATGTGATTTACAGAGAAATTCATTGAAAAGAAGTGTTTGTAAGAAAGTGTAAATCTTCTGTAACTGTTGGTTCTTAAAATTGTAAGTTAAATTTGTTTTGTAAGGTTGTTTTTGTCTCAGAATATGCCTTTTCTTAAAAGTGTTTAACAATTTCAGAAAAGTTCATAGAAATATTATTTGTATCAAAGTAAGTAATGACATAAGCTAAATAGTTTGTGTCAATAACTTTAGTTGTAAGAAAGTCAATAGCTTGCTATAGATTAAGTTTGTCAATGTTATAATTTTGTGCAGCAATATTTTGGTAAATTTTAAGGTATTAATAAAAGTAGTAACTTCTATATTGAAAGTTTGTTTTAGTTGAATTGTTGGCATATATATATATTCTTTAGATTTAGTTGCAAGGTCATTAAGAAGTTAAGTTAAAATTTTTTTCTTAAAAGTTGCTTCATGTTTACCATTAATATAGAAAATTAAGGCATCAATATTAGGATATTTCCAGATTTCACTTTCTGTTTTTGGATATTGTGAATAGGATTTGATCAAAGTTTCCTTAAGAAGATCACTATAGAAATATATATATTAATAGTCTGGTTGGTTGTTGCTAGGTATAGTTTCTTTTTCTTTTTTTTTGAGTTTGGTTTTATCAAGATGTATACAGTCAGAGTTAGTGCAAGTATATATATGATAATTAGTATACTGGATAGCTTCATTGCATTGTTCTTGAAGGTTATGAAGTTCTTTAAAAAAAATTTTAATAGAAAGAAGTTCTTTGAGGTATTTAATAAATTGTTGTTGAAATTGAAACCTTAGTGCATTTTTAACTTTGATTTTATTATGAGATTCAGTAAATTGACAGTTGTATAAAGGGAAAAAATTTTTAAACCATTTATTAAAGTGATCTACAGAGTTATTGAGTAATAGAATATTGTACTTTTCAAAAAAAAAATTACAGAAATGTTGAAACAAAAATGAATATTAAATCTTTTATCCATTTTAATATTCATATATTGGCCTTCTTTGTCAATGTTAACTACTGATAAGCTAACAGTAAATCTTTTGGATCTTAGTTTAATGTTCTTGGCAAATTTTGTATAATTAATAGATTGATAATTGTCAGATAGATAAAGATGTATTCTTGCAAGATTAATACAAAATTATAATCTGTTTTGGATTTTGTATAAAGGAACAGTAACAGGTGATGCAAAAATTTCAGAATAATTAAGTTTGTTAAATAGAATAGTAGTAAATTTAAGAATAAGTTTTTTGAAACTTCTTTGAGAATATTGAAAGAAATTGTAACTTCCTTATTAATGTTAGAATTAGATAGAAAAACAATATCAGAAAGAAATTTTGTTTAAGATTCAGCCATTTGATGAATAATGTAATAGAAGCTAGCTGTAAGAGCTTTATAATTTTTTGTTGCAGGTTTGATCTTCTTTCCTGGATAGAAGTTAAAAAGATGTTGTTTAAGAAAGTTAAATAAATCTCTAGATAGTTGAGTTTGTAGTTTAGTATTGTTTTCTATATCTGATATAATGAGAAAATTGGCTAGAAAATCAAATGATAGATTATTTTTAGTTTTAGTATTGGAGAGTAAGGGTACATCTTGTTGAGTTGTTTGCTGTTTTTGTTGTTGTTTTTGTTGTGACTGTTGTTGTTGTTGCTTATTGTTTGTAGGAGTTGTATTATCAATATTCATATTTTCATCTTTATTGTTTTGATTATTTTCTAGCAGTATTAAGGGATCAAGTTAAAAGATAAGTGGGTTTTGAGGTTTTTGTTGAGTAAGTGTTTGTTGAAATTTATCTGCAAATAAAATATAACTTTTAGAAAGATTTTGCTAAGTGTTTTTGGAAGGGCTTTGTTAAGAGTTTTTGGAAGAACCTTGTTATAAGTTAATTTGATTTTCAATACAAGATTTGTGATAAGGTTTGTCATTATATAACAAAACATCAGCAGCTAAATAATGCCTGTTATTGGTTACTTTGCAAGTAATAGGTTGGTTGCAAGTAATGCAAATATGTTGGTGTGTAAATGGTGAAGGTGAAGTAGTTGGAGATAGTAGAACAAATTTAGTAAACTTAGCAATATTAGTTGCAATTAGTTTTTTTTCTTTGGATTTTTTAGTAGCTTGTTCAAATTGGGTTTGTTTATATGTTAAGTTTTTTTGTAAGACTAAGTTAATGTGAAACTTGCCACAAATGCAAATCACTATGATACTAGTTTTGAGAACTTTAAAATAATGATAGCATTTGATGTTACCTCTAAGTTCAATATTAAAGCAGTTGTTTGGTTGTCTGTCAATAGGAATTAGATAAGAAGATAATAAGGTTTCTTCATAAACTCTAATATCAAAACTTTTAGAAAAGTTTTCATAAAAATAATTAAGATCAATAGAGTCAAGTTCAGAGCTTAAGAGAGTTAGTATTTTGTAATTAGATCAAATTTGTTGTAAAGAAAAATTTTCCAAATTCTTGTTTGTTAAGAATTTAATAAGTAATTATTATATATTACTATAGGAATAGTATGTGTTTCTTAGAGGTATTACTATAACTATTTCAAGTATTGTGACCTATGTAACTTGTATAGCTAGTAATAATACTTAATTTTTTGTTACATGAAAATAGTTAAAATAGGTTTTCTAGAAAATTTTTTTTCATTTTGTAGTTTCTAGACTAGTTAGGAAGAATTTGAAAGATGTGTAGTATTTGAAAAAGGTGATTGGATGTTTAGAAAATTTTAATAAGTACAAGAAAAATGAATTTTCTGAGCCATATCTGCAAATTTTCCTAAAATTGCCAATGAAAAAACCTGCAAAGACAGGTTTTAGGTTTTGTCTTTTTGAGGATAACTTGATGAGTTTTGTTTGTTTAAAACAAAATATATATCAAAATGTCTACTTTGATGAGCAGAGTAAATTACTAATAATGAACAGAGTATATTTAATTAGTAATATTTTGAACAAATAAGCAAAAACCAAAATATTAGTTTTTGTAATTTTTCTCAATGGCTAGGAGTTGTTGAAACTTAAAACTTGGCTGCCTAGAAGCAGAAAAGTGTGCTGAACAACTTTACTTAATGGTATAAGTAAGATTAACTTAGTAAAGTAATTAGAAATAATTAAATGTTTTTAGCAAAAATTTGGTATAAGTGATCTGCAAAAAGAGTTGCTGAAAAAGTTTTTTTTTTTTATTAAATAAGATTATATAATTTAATATAATCAAAATTAATATTATTAAAATTTTAAGGATGTGATAACTTAGTGAAGTAGATAAGTTATCAACCTCAAATAGTAAGTAATGAGTTCAAAATCTACTAATAGCAAAAATTTAAATAATTACTTATGTAATATATAGACAATATTATAGCAATAACATTCTGTTGATCAGTTGGGATAAGATATTTGTAACACAATCACATCAATATAACTGGCAGGTTATAGGACATCTGCACAATGTTAAAATTATACAGAGAAATGCAAACTGGCATTAGGTAGTAAAGACCCAAAATAAGTTCTTATAGTTGTATAAATCTATAAACTAAGAAGTTAGAGCTACTTGGAAAAATCCGAATAAAAAAGTAGTATAGATCTTTGATAATACTATTATAAAGACCAATTTTAGAAAATAAATATCAATATAAAAGGAATCAGATAAGCAAGAAACTTAGTTAAGAGGTACTATCAACCAGGTTGCCAGAAGTCTTAAACTAAAGAAAAAAGATCTTGAAGACAGACTTTAAGAACTAGGAACAGGTTATAGTTCTATTAATTTATCTGAATTAAGAATTTGAAGTCAGAAGCAGAGGTATACTATAAATACTAAGAATATGCTATAAAGTTGATACTAAGGTTTAGATAAACTCTAAAAGATCAAACTCTGTTAACAAAAAAATTAAATATAGATAATTAGTTAGCATAAAATCTTTAAAGTATTACAGTTAGGTGATGTACTCTGAAATATATAATAACTTGACAGATATACAGAAAAAAAGATCAAGGTTAGGTTAGACAACACTTAGATGTATAAAAACTTGTGTGCTATTTGGCAGTATAAGTATAAGGATTAGAGTATTTAAATATATAATCTCTTAGTAAATTGCAGATATAGCAGCTAGTATAAAACCTGCTATACAGGCAAACTACTTAAAATAGATAACTAAAAGTTGTATATGTAACTAGTTGTATACTCACTTTGTAAAAATTATAAAATCATAATTAAAATACAATAAAGGCAATAGTTATTAATAACCATGAGCTTAGTAAAAGCAAATATATATATATATATATTATTAAAAAATTTTTTTTGATGTTAAAATAAGGTCTTGCTTATATCTTTATTAGTAATTTTAGTTGTACAATATCTAACAAAAGTAATGCCTAATGATCAATTTTATAGTAAATTATATATAAAATCCTTTTTAAAAAATCTTATTATTAAAAAACAAAAAAAATATTTATTTTGACTTAATGAAAATTATAAATCATAAAATACTATCTTTCTTCTTTATAATAATCTTTCATACAATTACAACTCTTATATAATTATACAAATTTTCAATACAATTTATTTATTTATAAAAATACCTATATATAATTACAATTTGCCTATAATTATTATTATATAAATATAGTAAATATATATATATATATATATTATCTTTCTATATAATTACTTTATATTTTTTATTTATTTTTTTTTGTTAAACTAGCTTCTTTTGGAGCTGGGGCTTTTTATTCAGTATAGTTAGGATATAGAGACTCATGGCTGAAGCCTTAAAGAAGTCTCCTTACCTTAGAGAGTACAACTAGTTACATATACACTTTTGGTGTTTAATTAAGTAGTTCGCTAATGGTTCTACACTAGCTGCCATACCTGCAATCCAACTAGGGGTGTTACCTATTTAAATCCTCTGTACTGCAACCTTACTGTATCACTAGATCATTTTTGCTATATAAGTTAGTTGAGAAGGTCTAGATGCTTATCTGTATTTTTAGGACCCTGTATCTTATTTTATGCAGTGTATCCTTAGAAGCATCGTTACTAGAGCCTTTTGTGTCCCATACACAGCTAACTTAGTTTTATGTAATACACTATAGTTACCTAACACTTGCAGTCAGAGCTAACCTTAAACTGCTATATTACACTATTTTTACTTGTAAAGTTCACCAAAACCCCAGTACCTATCTTCCTGATATCTTTTTTATCATCTCCTACTAACTGCAACTCAGAACTATCAGTCTTATTCCAGACTACCAATCCAGATGACCTAATATAGTATATCTTAATATCTTTTTCTTCTGGTGAATCTGGCAGTCTGGTTGGTCATATGCTTCTTTATACATCTTGACATTCGGTTTTAATCTTTGATTCCTATAAAGGTGTTTATGGGCTTCCATCAGTCCAACAGCACTGTCAAAGGTTTGTGTTACCTTTTTATTTGGGAATTTCCAAATAGAATTCTGTAACCTCAGTTCTTTAGTCTTCTATGCCTGGTGGTCTTATCATGGGTTTGCACTGAAGTTTTATGCAATACTGGTTATTAACATTCCTCTATATATATATAATATTACACTTCATATAGATGCTCTAAGCTCCTAATGTCAGCAGGACCTGACTTGGTATACTTGGGTTACAGCCACATAAGGACAACTGATCAACAGAAGATAGTTTCTGTAATACAGATATAATTCTGAATTTCATCATAGGTGGAATTTGAACCTTAGACCTGCCACTTAAAGAATGACAACCCAACCACTACACTAGGATCACTATTCTCTCTATAATTACTTTAAACAAATACTAGTAATAAATAAAACTAATTAATTATTATAAAAAATTTAAAATATAGCAGTAGTCTAAATTTGTTTATAATATTAAAAAAGCTGTATATAAAATAAATTAATTTTTTTATGATTTTACTACTGTTAATTAAAATAGGGCTGATGATTTTTTACTGTTATTTTTATTTATAAATATTATTACAAAAAATTATTAACCTTACCAAAGATATGTATATGTTATAAAATGTAGATTATTGCTTGGATACATATTTGATTTAACGATTCTGGTAAATTTTAACATAGTAATAGTGAATATAATGTATTTATTTTATATAGTAATAATATTTACTAATAGTATAAAAGTATAAAAGCACTATCTTTCATTCTCAAAAAGTATCTTGGTTAGTGTTCAACATAGAAGCATTTTGCTCAATTAATTCTTTCTGATAATATAACAATAAGATTAGTGACCAAATTTTGTAACATTATATTAAAAGATCTGTAATATAATTAAGAAGCTCTAATTAATTCTAATTACTCAAATCAAGTTTTTTAATAGCTCAATCAAAACTTTACTATTATTAGAGTCCAGTTAGAGTGATTAGTTAGTATTAATTTTGTGTTGTAATGCACATTTGTGTTATTCAGATTTTAGAATATTTTCTCTTTTTACAAAAAAAATAATGCTAGTAAAATATCTAATATTAAAAGTAGAATACTATTAATTTATTTTTTTACTAAGAACATAGTGTGTGATTCAGTTATTGTAGATAAAGACAATACAATATACAAAATATGAATCAAAAAAGACTAGTATTAGTTATTTATATTTGAGCTTAGAGGTAAGTTATTCTTTATTCATTATAAATTTTTAGTACTTAAATACTTTTTAAATTGTACTAATTTACTATAAATCTTTCTACTATTATAGCTATATCTGCTATTTTTGCTTTATCTGGCATATCTGGCATATCTGGCAGATCTATAGTTGTTTAACAAAACTTTTTTGCTTGATAACAAAAGTCAAAACCTGAGCTCTAAATAATGAAACCCTTTGCCAAAAATCGAAACCTTAAATTTTCCTAACAAAAGTCAAAACCTCAAATTCGAACTTGATGAAACCCTAGTACTTTTGCTAAAAAAAAATGTAAAATAATCTGTTTATTATTAATTTTATATTTGTGCTAATTTACCTAATTGATAAGTTGCTTATTAAGCTTTTTATTAAAACTAATAAATTATATATAGCTTTTTATGAATATAAAATGTAGAAAGCCAAGACACATTTACTTACACTTGTTTATTACATAATAAAATTTTAGTAATTATTATAAATTTATATTTTTGTAATTTATTTTTATTTACATTATCTATTAGTTTTGTCACTTTTGTAGTTTTATTAGTTTTTTTATCTTTATCTTTTGCCTGATTTGACATCTTTTACCAGTTTTAATGCCTTTTGTCAATTTCAACACCTTTTATTAGTTTCAATATTTTTTAACAATTTTAAAGTTTTGTCATTTAAGATTTTAATTAACAAAACCTTAAAGTTTTGTTTAACAGCTTTGGTAGCTTTTAACCAATTTTGACTAGCAAGACCTAAGCCACTTTAGTAACAAATTTTTTCTCTCACACTGTATACAAAATCTTGATTCTGAATGAATATAGAAATCAGATGATTTAATGATATAAACTTATTAAAACATGATTATATTTAAATATAATTACTGTTTATAATAAATTTCAAGTTTTATATGATATGCTTGGTTAGTCAAAAATACTTTAGCATACAAAAGTACTTTTGACTTATAATAATAATTTAACAAGTTATATATATAAAAATATGCTGATAATTGTGAATTTATTGGTTAGACAAAAATACAATCAGTCTATAAAATTCTAGAAAATATGATTTATCATTAGATAAACAAAAAGAAAAAAACTTTTAGTTTGATTTTTGAATTTGAGTATGTTATTACAATATTAAAATATATCTTATTGACTTTAAACTACTTTTGTATAATAATTATGTTTTGATAATTTCTAAAGGCCTTATACTTATTCTTTTCAACTCGGATTTTATTTTAATAACACAAATATGATTTATTAATGCCACTATCTATGCATTTTTTTATTATTATAAATGCTAGTATTTTGTTAAAATACTTAAAATAAGTGTGCTAATAGTTCATCTACTTTTGTATAGTTATAAAAATTAAGACCTATTCACAAATAGGTCAAATGATAGTATTAAAATAATTCTTAAGTAGTAACTTCTTTTTTTTATGATTAAGACAAAATTTGACAATAAAAATAATATTAAACCAATTATTATTTCATTATACTATTGTGAATTATACATTATATTATTATTATACAAAGTGTATATAATTATTTAATACAAATTTATTTTAAGTATATCCTACTATATGCAATTTATAATAACTATCTAACCTCAAATGATAATTATATATTCTTGATAAACTATTATTTAATTATCTGACCCTTTATAAATTCCAAAAAATTTATAATAAAAATAACATTCTGTTCTAAATATTTTATTGTCATACATTTTAGTTTTCATAATTATTAGAAAATCTGCTATAGTTATTAGAAAAACTACTATAATTAGAAAAATTATTATCAGAAAACTTATTTTCAAAAAAGTCATTATCAGAAAAGTTATTGTTAAGAAAGTCATTATCAAAAAAGTTATTATTAGAAAAGTTATCATCAAAAAAGTTATTATCGAGAAAATTATTATTGTCAGAAAAATTATAATCATTATTAAAGAAACTATTGTTACAAGAAAAATCTTTTTTATTAAGAGAATATTCATTTATTTTAAAAAAATCTGTAATAGATTTCTGTTTTATGAACTCAGTAATTTTTTGTTTTATTAATGGTATATAGTTTTGAAATACTGCTAAGTTATTGTTATTAAAGAAAAAGTTATTATCTATTTGTTTAGCAAATAAAATAAAAGTTTTTAACTCATTTAATCCTTTATAAGCAGAAATTTTTAGTGGCTTTTTATCAGAATTGTCCAAATTACTTTGCTCATGTTCTAATTGCTTCACTAATACAGTTTCAACAATTTGGCTATCATCAAGTGTATCTTCTGTAAAAATATATAAATTATTAATTTCTCTGTAAGCACTTATTTCTTGTAAAACTATTGAATCAGTAAGATCAATTATTAATTTATACATTTTGCTTTTTTCATATTTAATTGTTTCTAAATATATATTTTGTGCAAGTTTAATATCATCATTTAGCACCAATAATAAAATATCTGTCTTGTTCTAACAATTTACTATTGTTAACTCATTTATTTCATTTCATAAAGCTGCTATATAATCTATGGCATCTTTAATAGTTAATTTATTATTAAAAAAAAAAAATTTAATTATAAAAATTATACCAATCTATTTGTTATTGGCAGTTATAGATTTATAATTCAAAAATTTTAAATTAAAATAATCTATAATTATGTATATAATTTGACTTTCATATTTTAATATAAAATATTGTTACATAATTTTACTATATAGTAGTATTATATTTTTTTTAATCTTAAATATGAAATTTGGATACTGTTATTGCCAGTGACAAACAGATTATTTAATTTGAATATACAGTAAATTTATTTAGAATCACAAATATTTAGTCCTTTTTTAAACTGATCCAGAACATGTTGAATATATTTTTTTTGATATTTTGCCTTAAAGCATTTGATAATTTCTGCATCTATAGGTTGAAGATGTGAAGTAGTTAAAATGAGTAAAAATTTAATTTGAATATTTGTTGACCAATACTTAAATATATATAAACACTTGCTTAACCTTTATCATGTTTGCCTTTGCTACATTGAATAGTAAAACTTTATTTACTACTTGAAGTAGCATTGTCTGATTTTGGATGATTAGACTGTTGTCACAAATATAACTATAACTGTGACCACCTCTATTTCTAAAATATTCAATTCAGTAAAATATATTTCTTCAAAATCACTACAATCAGACTCTTTATTAAAATTTAGATTAAAATAACTTGTTACATTATTAAGTAAAAATAAAATTTTTTAATTTTCAGTTTGAAATTGTTGATTAAAGTCTTTTAACCACTCTTCAAATATGTCACTTCACATCTATGCCTTTGAATTAGAACTGTATATTACAGGTAGTATAGTATAATTTATACCAGATAATGCTTATAGTTCAATTGAAGACCCTTTGGGTAGACTACTTAAATTAGACAATGACTAAAGTTGTACAAGTAGCTAGTTGTACACTCTTTCTATAATTGTTCTCTGTAGTTATAATGCAACTATTAGCCAAATATACTATCAATAAAATTCTGGGTTACAAGTACTTACCTTAATATTTAAAAAAAAAATTAATATTACTCTTTTATGTAATTGCTAATGTTTGTTACTATAAAATGTATATAGAGAATATAGTTAACAGAGCTTATCAAGAATCAAGATATATATATTCTTTATGTCATATTATTCAAATAGAATGTACATATTATTTTAGAATCAAGAAATTTAATTGATTAATATTACAAGACTACAAATCTTTGCATTCTAATCAGCTAAATACCAAATAACAAACAATGCTTCTTTTAGTATTTAATTTTATTTTTATAATCTAACATGTTCATCTATTTAATCTAGTCAGTATGTTATTATAGATAAGTGCTATCAAGAAAAATCAGACTCTGATATTTGGTATTGTGAATTTATACACCTAATTATTTTAGCTGAAGTTAGTTTTTTTTCTTGGTAAAATATATTTAACAATAGCAATAATGGTAGATAGATAAGAATCATTATTTGTAAATAAAATTAAATAAACTTAACTGCATTAGAAGCAAGAAACATTTAATTGTTACAAAGAACCCAATTGCAAATTATTTATCAATTGACAATTTTATCTAATAGTATAATATTCATAAATTTAAAACTAGTTTACTTTTTATATATAGAAAGTTTTTATGATATTGATTTTATATGTAAATATCATGAAATCAAAGTAACTATTTAATACTAAGCTTTGATAATTATGATATATACAAGTTTAAATATTTTTAATTTTATTAAAAAAGATTAAATAATTGCTGTATTTGTTAATTCAAAGTTTTATCAAAATGCATTGCACATATTAGACTATTGTTGCCAGATATTAGACTTTATTGAAGAAAACATTGCAACTAATATATGTATATATGGAATTATTATTAATAATAATTTAATAATTTCAAAATTATAAAAAACTTTTTAGAAACTCTTTCTGTAGATCATTTTTACAAATTCTTGCTAAAAACATTTAATTTTTTCTCAATAATTCATTAAGTAACTCTTATTTATATTCTTAAGTAAAGTTTTTTAGCTTACTTTTCTTATTCTAGTTAGTTAGATTTTAAGTCTAAATATTTCCTAACTACTGAGAAAAGTTCCAAAAATTAAAATTTAGTTTTTGCTTCTTTTCTATATATTTTACTAATTAAATATACTTTGCTACCTATTAGAAAAACATTTAGCTCTTCAAGATGATTATTTTGATATATATTTTATTATAAACAGACCAGAACTCATCAAAATACATAAAAACAAGCAAACCTAAAACTTGTCTTTGCAGGTTTTTTTACTAGCAATTTAGGAAAACCTATTGAGTTGCTTCTGAAAATTTATTTTTTTAATATTTATTAAAATTTTCTAAACATTCAGTTTGCTTTTACAATAGTCTTATTTTCTGAAATTTCTCTAAACAACTTGCAAGCTTATATAATTAAAAAATTTTCTCTACATACTAGTAAAAATAAAATATTTTTATTACTTTAAGCTTATAATTATAATACAATTACCTTAATCTATCCAATATGCCTACTTTAAGCATTATAGCATCTAACACATTAGATCTCAATTACTTCTTCAAAAATTATTCTGGTTTCTATAGTATTGCAATTTATAAAAAGAAACCAAAAAATATTAGAGCTATTCTTAACAAATATAAGCCTACTAAATATGTTACTATGAAATTAAGAACTCATCTAACTATACATTTCTTTCCAGTTTTTCTAACAACTACAACTTTTAAGTATATATATGAATTATTCCATACGCAATTCATCTTAGCGAACAACAAAACATATATAATTATCAACATAATTGAATCAACAACAATTAACTCATAAGCCAAAAAACTTTAACAAGCACTCTATAAATTAACATCTAATGTTCTACTATCTCTTTTATCAACTACTTATACACATATCTGTCTTAAATATTAAATTTTAATTAACTGCAAAGTTATCAACAACAACCATGAATTGCAAAATAAAACTATGTTTTACAAAAATAAAGCATATCACAATAACTGTCTTGCTAAAATCTATAATTAAACCAAATCAACTAATTAATCCAAACCACAACCTATCATCAATCCTGAATAAGATTCCTCTTTACAACACAAGCTTCTAGTTCAACAACTAACTCAATTCTTAAATAATAATCATTTAAATAACCCTTTTACTTCTAAGTTTACATCTCTTCAAATAATCTTTATAGAAACAACTAATACCAATAATGACATAAATATTAACAACTCTAATCTATTAAATAACAGCAACCCCAATACATCAATTAGCAATTTACAACAACAACAACTCTTACACCAAACCTTATCATCACAAAAAAACAACAGCCCAACCAAAAACTATTTAACAACTTCAATTATCTTAATCTTATAGTTAAGTAACAAGACCCAAGCTTAAGGGTAGAGTATACGTAGATCATTTTTTATATGATCTTTGTGGTACAATATAATTTTTATAAAAAATAAAGCTT
>CAJVQA010001153.1:0-27248 GCA_910591915.1 Cetraspora pellucida | reverse complement strand
TCATAATTCCCTGGCCTTCGCTACCTTGCAAAACCTACGATCATAAACACACCACTCGCCAAATCTAACCGCCTCTCTTCGACTAAGCCGTTCGTAGGTTACACGACAAATCCGTTTGAGAAGCGACCGAAACACCGACGCCGGTTCGATGGTGTCAATATCAATAGCATACAAGTGTTACATAGAGGCTTTTTTTAAACTTGCAGATTATGTACTCTAAAACTTTATCATAACAAAGTGCGATTAATTATATTAAGTTTAATTGTTGTTTATACCAATTTTACTTGATCGTAATTGTATAATTATTTAATTGCAATTAAATTTTCGGTACCCCTGCAACCGTATAAATAATTCCTTAACCTTATTTTATTATGTTATAAATCATTTCCGATAAATTTCCAAATACGTACTGTCATTCAGAATTGCCTAATCTGTCATTCAGATTTGCCTAAACTGTCATTCAGATTTTCCTAAACTGTCATTCAGATTTGCCTAAACTGTCATTCAGATTTGCCTAAACTGTTCTTGTTAAATCTGTTAAATTTTTCGATTAACCAATTCTCGGTTCGTGTACTTGCAGAACAATATTAAAAATAGTAAAGCGTATATTTATGCAAAAGCTTGAGAATGCACTTAGAAGGTATTACATTTAAGAGAATTATATTTAGGAAATTTGATTCTATTTTTAATTTCAGTATAATCTTTAGACGCTAAGAATGCCATTGAATCTTTAAATTGTATAAAAAGCATCAAATTATTCCTTTATTTCTGCATTGAGTTTGTTTTTTAACAATTTCACTCAATATGATACCCAAATTTTATTTCGTCTTTATTATCACGTTGATTTTTATTTCAACTTTTGCTCAAAGTAAATTTTTTAATTTTTTTTTTTTTTTTTAGATGTTAAGGCAGTTTGGAGTTGATTCTCGTTTAACGTTATTCCCTTCTCCATCTCTTAATACCAAATTAATCAAATAAAAGTAACAAATTGATCGATATAATGATTGGCATGGTGTTTGAAGTTTGTGGATTACATTCTTTGATTTATTCTTTGATTATTCGGTACACCTCTTCGAAAAAAATAACGCTAAACGAAGTTTTAACTTCAAATGGCCTAATTTTGGATATCAGTTAGCTTTATGATTAAATGTTCCAGTAAACATGGGATGCAAAAAGAATTCTTTTCTTTTATGCATTAAAAATTAGAAATACCATTAATTGTTTAGCAAAACGTGTGTTTACTGCACCTAGGGATTGAAGTCGCCTAATATTTTTCCTATCGTTTAATCTTTTAACCATTTTAACCGTTAATTCAGCCGGCATTAAGTTAATTTTGGTCCATGACTAGCATGATTCAGCCAAAACCTATGGACCAATTTTAATGCACCAAATTAGTGTCTGAAATTCGATTTATTAATTTAATTGAGCATAGATATCTATATACAAATTTCACAAATTTCATTTGCGGAACCGCGGAAACTTACCGCAACTCAATTTCAGTCACTGTTGCATGGCAACCGATATCCAAACCTCTTCTTTCAGTTTAATTCTATTGTAATATATTACTCCAATGCTAACCAAGTTTTAAATTTATTAAACGTATGTTCTTTATGTATTATAGGTTGTAAGTATATTTTTATTGTTTTATAAGCATGACTTTTTTTTATTTAATGACAAAACAAATAAATATATATATATTGTAAATTATCAGTGTGTAAGTATAAAAAAAAATTGATAATTGTCGTAGTTGAAGCTGGAAATAGGTGTCTTTATTTAAAATATAAACTCTACTAAAACTTATAAAAAACCTACTTATAACACTCTTATTATAAACTTTAACCTAAATTAAATTTCCAGTTTCAATCACGACAATAATTATCCAAATTACATAATTTTATCCTAAAAAAAATTAATTTTAAAAAATAAATTTTATTCTCATTTTATAATTCCCAGTGCGTAAGTATTAAATTTAATATCTCCTATCAGAGTATATGATTGCATTTATTTTTCATAAGGTAATTTTATCTTTAACAAAATTTTCTTATATAAAAGAGGATCGAGCAATTGAAAGACATAGAGCAGCAAGATTAGCTCTTCAAAGAAGGACTCCAGATGATAATCTTGACAGACGTTCAGCATTTTTAAAAGATTATTATTACTATAATACATACCATAAAAGGTAAACGCATATAGGTGGTGTGATGTATTTATTTAAGCTTATTAATGTTAATCGTTATATATTACGTATAATTGTATCTAGAATTAATAATGAAAATATTGAAGTAAACCCTCGAAATGCTCCGAAAGAAAATCCAAGTATAAAATGTTCCATGTTTATAATTTATTTATGATTGTAAGAATATTATTAATTCAGTAACATGCTTTTCTATTAGAAATATGTATTATTGGTGCTGGAATGACTGGTATGTTTTTTTAATTAATATATATGTTACTGTTATGTATATGTATAATGAAACATATTTAATAAAGTTAATCTTGTATGTGTATTATCAGGCTTGTTTTCAGCCCTTCTTCTGAAAAAAGCAGGTATCGATGATATCACTATTCTTGAATATCAAGATCGTATTGGTGGACGTGTCCATACCCATTATTTTACTGATGATCCTGACGATGAAAGACGTTTATACGGTGAACTTGGAGCAATGAGATTACCTTTTGTCCAAGATCGACCGGATCTTAGTCCACATCAACTTGTCTTTGATACAATTGATTATTTGAATGAATATAATAAGAATAATGATCCAGATAAAGAACTAAAACTTATTCCTTTTATTATAAGTAATCCAAAGTTAGTAGAATAGTTTTTTAAAATTATAATCAACTTTCACTATGAATATTATTAATAATTTTCCTTATACACATAAACGTTAATACAATAGTGCCTTATATTACTTTAACAATAAAAAAGCTCCATCCGGTGAAATAATGACTAACAATTACTCCGAAAGCATTGTTGACGTAAAACAATTGGGATTACCCGATAGCATTCCAAATCATTATCTTAAACTTTGGAGTGATGCAATAAAACCTTTCCTTGATGAATTGGATGCAAATTTCACAAATGGTCTTATAAATTTAAAACGTTATGATAGTCATACTGCTTATTCTTATTTAAAAGAAATCTATCTTCCCAAAGTATTACCAAACAAATCCGCTGATTATGAAGAAATTATTAGTGCTATTGAATTGCAGGAAGTAGGAACGGGTATGTAATTATGTAATTCTTCCTTCTAGTTAATTTTATCAATTGTTAATTAATTATGATAAATATATTGTATTCATATACATAGGTGAATTTTATCAGTTTGGTTTTGTAAATGCTGTTATTGATTCATATACTTTTGGAAGTCCTAATTATGAGTTAAGTTGGAGAACCATTGATAAAGGAATGCAACGGTTACCTAATGCTTTCCTGCCAATGATTAAAAAAGAAAATATTAATCTGAAATATAACAGTGAAGTTTATAAATTGAAAAAAACAAGAGATGATAAAGTTAAAGTGTATTGGAAGAATAACGAAAAACATGTCTCTCAAACTTTTGATAGAGTAATTGTCACTGTTCCATTAGGTCTTGTCCGTCATTGGGATTTACCTTTAAGTAAGTATTTTATAATTATCATTATTAAAAACTATGAATTAAAAATATTTATTATTATTATTATTATTATTATTTTAATAGAATTATCGTATGGAAAACGAAGTGCAATTCGTGAATTGGATTATGGATTTGCAGCAAAAATATTCCTTCAATTCAAATCACGTTTTTGGGAAAAATCTCCCAATGAAACTGGTGCTAATCCTACAACCTCTAATGTTGGAATTGTTGGTGGTATTACTTACACTGACCTTCCTATTCGTGTTTTGGTTTATCCTTCAATATATCAAAATATATCTGCCGATAAACCTGGTGTTCTTTTAGCATCTTATACATGGGATAATGATGCGATAAAATATGGTCAATTTAGTGAGGAAGAAAAGTTTGAACTAGCATTAAAAGATTTAGCAACTATTCATGGTGACATTGTATATAAAGAATGGGTTCCAGGTAAAGAGAATAATAAGGCACAATATTGGGCAAATGATAGAACTTCTGGTGGTGCTTACGCACAATTTGGTCCCACACAACTAGAATCATTAATGGGCGCCATGATGAGACCGGAGGAATCTATTCATTGGGCTGGAGAACACACTGACATACACTGTGCTTGGATTGTTGGTTCTTTAAACTCTGCAGTTAGAGTAGTCAAAGAAATACTGTTTGCAAATTTAATGGGTGATAAATGGAATGAATTAAAGAATTTGAGATTATTAAAATATTGGAATGGAAATATTGAAGCTTTCAAAGGTTATTGAGATATATCTTTGTATATTGTATACTGTTAGTTAAAAAAAATAATAATATTGGTCAACCTTTTTAAAATTATTGTAATACTTTGAAACACAAAATAGATTAGATGTAATTTTTAAAGACGATTTCTATTCATACATTAGTGTATAAAACATAAGTTTAGATATAACTTCAAATTTTACCAATAAAATAGCCTTTGGGGCTCTAAAAAATCTCCGTGAAATTTTTAGCATCGAAAATTGTCGTAATCGATGCAAAAAAAACCATGCTTTGACTTCTAAACAAAACTTTTCAGCGTCAAATTTTACATCTATCTAAACTCTTTTAATCTAACCTAAAGCTAACCCTAACCCCTAACATTAAATTTATTTACTTGCAATAAAAATTTTATAATATCGGGGAATTTTTAAATCTAAACCGCGACGCAATCATCAAGTTACCTCCATTTAATGTTAAATGGACTTATCTCGATGGTACTTGGCATAAGTGATTCCTTCAAGAAGCGTGTAAACGGAATCCTGCGTCAGTCAATACGCTAAAGGAAAGAATATTAATTTTTTTTTTATAATTAGCGGTAGGGGTCTCCTGACACGTCTCTACTTGAATCCGGAGGTTTTCAGCGCTCTCTCTGTCCCAAGTGATGGTGGGAAACTCCTTGCATGTCTTTACTTGCATTGTAGACCGATCCCCATCAATCGCGACCCGCTGTTTTTTTTGTTGTTGAAGCTTGTGCTTATTTTGATGCGAGTGTTGAATAAATAATTCTTAATGTGAAAAATTGTGATTGTGCTTAACTACACAATAGATTAAATCCGAACAAAATATGAAGTATTAACAGAAGGAGGTTAGTTAAGCCGATTTCTTGTTGTTTTTATTTTATTATAATTAATTTTGTAAACATGCAAACAGCTGTCGGTAAAACGTACACACATCTCCGGTAGCCTCGACCTTCTAAACGATGCTGGGTATTATAATACGTAGAGATTACGCGATCAAGGGTTTAATGAAGACGAGGTGAGATTAAGAACTGGCGCGACTTACTACATACATTACTCTTACACTATCTTTGATTTAACTTAGAAAGGAAACTCCTCTGGAAAGGCTCTTAGAAAGAGGAAGAAGGTTTGTTATACTGAAGAAACGGAGACAGATTCTGATTACTCAGGCTACTCTGATTATTAATGGAAGGTAGCTAATACCAGCATGTTTCCGTTACTTCGAAACTTTATTATTAACTTTTTTTTTTGAAACAGCCAAATAAAAAATCATCCCATATCGAGAAGTCGAAGAATTGTACCTTGCAATGGATCCTAATTATATATGGACACTCGAAAGTAACTGTAAAGTGGAAACGGTCATTTACGAATTCACTAAAGTTTACGTGAAGAATTATATCTTCATTCTTTTATAATCAATGATATCGATGTTGACGCCAAATTATTAGTTTCACGTGATGAATGGGAAATTTGATAGACTAAAGCTTGATCCTTGCCACAATAAGTTATTGAAAAAATATACTGTCAAAAATTAAGATCGCTTCTTTTTGAATCTTCTGCGCCTGACGGCAAAGAATACGATCGGAACGTTCATTTCGATTTGGATTATATAGTGCCAGCACTATATAGGATAACTTTCTTCTGATTGGTCAATCACTTACAATTGTATTTATATGTTTTTAAGAAAGTAAACAAGTAAAATAAAAATCAAACTTATCGCTATCTTCAAAGTGCCAACAGTCACTATGCAAAATAATCCCAAATGATCCTGTATCTAGAGGTACCTTACCTAGAAGGTGAAATTTCTACGTAGGTTGTGACTATAGGCTATATGTAATTACTAAATCGTTAAATACAGCTGAGTTATTTAAAGAAAACTAACAGTACAACCGCTTTTTTTTTTTAACAATAGATAAGCGATTTTCAAGCTATGTTAAAGAGGTTTAAAGCATAAAGAATGTTAATAAAGTTAGTGATAAGAGTGGTTAAAACTTTATATATATAGAGATTAATGAGTCTTATCAAAACGAGCTTTGGGTATAATAAACGATAGATCCTCAAATACTATATTAGTTCGGTATAAAAGGCGTAATGGAAATTTAAAAAATACATATATTGACCTGTTTTTTTCTTTATTCTTTTGTTAAAGTGAGAAACTAATTAAGTTTACGAATATGGTGTAATTTAATTGGTTGATTGTCACATGCTTCACAATTAGCCAATGATAACGTGCTATTCAATTTCATGTGATGACCAATCACGAGAAAGTTATCCTATATGCCAGCACTATGAAAAATTAGTTGCCGTTGAGGCGCATATGATAAAAGCAATCATATTGAATCATATGATAGAATGATTACGTTTCTTACAAATTAACATTTCAAGAAACTTACACAAATTACGGTAATTTTCCCAACCCTAATTTCACTTAATGGGCGGTCACGATTTAATTAGTAAAAATTCGCCTAAATTTTTGATCATTGCCGTTGGTCAATCAAAATAGTGAATTTCCACGTATTTTTTGCACGTCCTTGGTTAAAGCTTTCAACTGGCCCAATTATTGTAAGATGATTTCAAATATCATTATTATCACGCATGTTATGTTTATTTTTAAAAAGAGTGACGTAATCATAAAGAAAAATTTTGGTACGTAAGCAAAAGATACAACGGCAAAGAAGGTAAATTCTTATCATATATATATACATATGTGTGAAATGGTACGTATGCAAATAAAATAAATTCTAATTAGGATATGTTAATGCAGACCAGATACTATATTAATGCTAGCCAGATGTTATGGTAATGCCGGCTAGATGATTTGAACACGATTATAAATTATTTTTCTTATATCGATATGTTTTACAATCCTTTTAAAAGTTCGGGTAGTTTAACTTTCTATGAAAAAACGGATGAATTAATGGTTTCACTTCGCTTTATAACATATTCTTTTGAATCCCATCACTTTTTTTTTGATTTGCTAATCTGTCATTACATCCAAGGTAAAAACAGGTTAATATCTATGATAAATCATGATTTGCAAACCTATCGTTAGGACAGATCATCTAATAAGTTATTAAAAATATTCAAAGCAATATTAAACTCAAAATTTAATAATTATATTTTATCAAATAGGAATTAGTGTTTAGAATCGGCTTTAATTTTCATATATTAACTTCAGTTTTAATCGGTTTTAACATATGAAAAATAAAACCGGTTCCAACTCTAGTAGGAATTTCATAGTTTTTGTCCTTGTTTTTTTTTTCTTTTATTTATTTATATTTATTATTATTACTTAATGTTAATTATAACGCTAAATAAATTTTTATTAATTTCATTTAAAAACAATGTATGGTTGTTTAGCCAGTAACGGTAATGATATAATAGCATTTATTTTTAAATATAATTTGTTAAATTTTTTGGGTTTGTTAAATGAATGTTTAGAGAAAATTTATTATTTATATAAAAACTGTTTAGCTTTTTTTATTATTTTGTAGCAACAATAGATCGATATACAAACTAAATCGGATCCAAACCGTGTAAATTTACAAATGCAAATATCACTCAATTAGAAATGGTTCATTGGATGGTTCTAAACAGATTAAGAAGCATAAAAAAATATTTCGATAAAAAAGTTACGTATTTAATTGCGAAATGTTTAGGTAAATTTATAAGAATTGTAAATTTCCTTATTCTATGTTTCAATTAGTTTCGGAATGTTCATTTGAGAACTTTATTATGAAAAAATCTCATAAAAAAGTTTTTTTTTTTTAAAAAAAAACAGTACCAGACTATGTGAGCTAAGAAACTTGCATCCGGAAATTTAATACGTAGCACTAATGATGTAAAGATTTAGATAAAGCAAGCTAATTCATGTATCTTCATTAATTTGTTTTTTAATTTATTATTTATTATATTAATTTTAACAGATATCGTGTTACATACAATCGAATAACCCTTATACGTATTGTTACATAGAGAACTTGAAAATTTAGCCGAAAGCAATTCTTGTGCATCACAGCTTTAAGAAATGATAAAACAGGTTTTGTTATAGTAATTAACGCTGAAAATTAAAGGTTATAAAGTTTGAATATGAGGATAATCAATTGACTCTTTAATGTCAGTTGACAAAGGAATCAAATTTCATCATGTATAATAAGAATTACAAAAATGCATGGAAATGTTTTGAGAAAAATTCAAAGCTTTGCAATTCATTATTGCAATATTGGCAAACGTATTATCTATTTAATGGATACTTTGTCAAACAGTATAAAGGACATATCAGCCAATTTTTCAAGAAAGTTGCCGATAATAATGATCATGATGAACATTATCAAGCTATTGTTGAAAAAAACGCAGATGAATATTTAGAATTAATTCCATAATATAGCAATCAAGATGTAACACTGGAATGTTAAACTATTTTAATAAGGCGCAAGCCATCTAAAGACAGCCAAAATCATTAAGAATCTTGCTACAGGTTCAATCTGCAAATATAAGATTTAGTTCTACGTAGATTAATTGAAATGTGGTACACTGTGGCTTATGTAACGATCATCATTAAATTTACATTTACGAAATGTCGTACGTAGATTTGACGTGTCGCACCATATAAAATTTTAAAGTTTTTTGGGCCTTTTTTGTTAGCTTTTTTTTTAAGGGTAGGTTAGGATTTAGGGATAGTATTATTAATAAAAAGTATGTGAAGTTTATACAGTACCGGAAGTACCGGACAACAAAAAACATCCAAACTTTATATATAGTATATATTTTTTATATATATTATAATTCGAACAATTTATCAAAAGAAATTTCTTTTTAACAATTTTGTAAAATAGGTTTTTATTTCTTTTATAATTTAAAACCTTATTTCAGCTTAAAGTTTATACGTATCGATATGTAATTGAAATAACGCCTAATATACAGTATAAAAAAAAATTAATTATATCAAAATCAACCAATTATAATTGGTTATGTAAAATTTAAATTTTGACGTTGGCTGATTTGTACTGTATGTCATCTGACACTACAGAAAAATGTTCCTATTTGTTCAATTGAGCATTGCTAAAACTGGTTAAGCTTGTTACACTTTCTAAAGATAAATAAATCAAATTAAAAATTGATAAAAAAAAATAAATCCAATTAAAAAATCATGGTTTAAATTTATGGATTGGATATACAGTATATATTAACTTTTTTATTTTCATGTCCTGCGATTTGATAAATTCCGCTTATTGCTACTGATTATCAGAGTCGGTTAAAGCCAAGTACATTCATATAATAATCTACATACTGCATAAATTGTATTCTTGATATCTATATAACTCACTAACCCTAATTGCATCAAAAAAGTAACCCTAACTGGTACCTGTTCTCCCATATTAATATTAACTCTAGTGACACAAACTTGGCGTGGTATGTAATACCAATGTAGTCATAATTGGAAGTGTTAATTGACATACCCAATAAAATTATGCAAAATTCGCACGTTATAGTACAAATTCTTAAAGTTGAACTAATTCATGCGCCTAATTATTTTAACGTGCAAAGATGCAAAAGTGACACGTGCAGAACTCAGTTTTTGTTTCTAAGAATCTTCGACTTAAATTTTTTCTCTCTTTTAATGAAATGTCCACACCGTCGAAATTGGATACATCTTACCCACCATTTTCAACGTTAAAGTTGCCTAGGTTACTGGCATCGGTTCCACCAACCTCGAAACATCCCGAGATTTCAACGCCAACTACTTTGTCACATAAAACATCAGCGTTTTCCACTATGAATGACGTTAATAATTCTTATCAACAAGCTATGCCCAATACAGAAACAACAGTGAAACCCTTACCAAATAAACGTGGGCGGAAACCCTTGACCACAATGCCGTCAGCTAAAAAACATTATCAGAACTTAAAAAATCAACGAGCATTTCGCCAGCGTCGAGCAACTTATGTTCAAGAGCTTGAAAGCAAGGCCGCAACATTTGAAAAGTTATATAACGAAGTTCTAAAGGAGAATAAAATTTTAAAAGAAAGATTGACGTTGTTGGAACGACGATGTTCAACTGGTTGTGAAGAAAATAACGGATGCACCAACGAACAAAAGTGCAAAAAGACATCAACTAATAAAAAAAGCATAAATTCATGTTGCAATGTGGCCAAACGCATGGATGATGATCAAGTAGTTGAAGACGTCGCGTCATGTGACGAAAAATCGACAATACAATCACCCCGAGAGTATGTAAAAACGTCATACCATAACCAAAATTTACCTTCATTAACGTCAGACACTTCACCGTCTATTGAATTTAATGATCAACCACAACATCAGAAAGTTGAAAGTCACTCATCTTTATCAATCGAAGATGTAGTAATGAAAGAACCTCTTTTTTGTACCACAAAGGAAGGTGACCTTTGTTTTTGTGATCCTTCTGATGAATCATTAAACAACGATGGCAGAAAATTGATTGTTCCTAAACAATTTGTAACACATTATGCAAATTCAATTTGCTCAACACTTCCTATCAGTGCGAGTCCATTCAACCAATCTAATGAATGGCAGCAGGAAAATAACTATTATGCACAATCGCCATCATCTACTTCTACCACATCAGCAGCTGATGAGAGTACTTCTCCTCGAAACCATCCGTTGGCTTTAAATTGGATATTACAAACACCGAGGGAGGAACCAAGTTGAACTGCTAAAATGTAACCAAATATATTCGTGTTGGACATAAAATTGAAAAATATGTACATTTTATTTATTTTTTTTTCGACTAAATCATCCTCCATCCTTTTAAGCAATTTTTTTTTTCTTTTTTTTTTTAAAAAAATAATAACTCTACATTCGGGTTAAATAGATAAATATATTTATGCGGAAAAGGAAATGTGTGTACGTGAGAGCATAGACTTATTTATTTTTCAAACCTTTGCCTTTTTGTACATTGTTTTTACATTGTTTAGTTTAATATTATTCCACACACGACATTACAACATTGATGACATCAATAATGATATAATGACAATAAGATTAAATCCACCCAAATAATCTACACATCAATGTGTATATATATAATGTATATGTATATTTGATTTTTTCGACAAACATTTTGTTTCTTTTGATTTATTGACAATTCTGCCAAGCAAACCTTCTTTTTCGTTTTTTCTTGTATAATAATTATTCTTCACCAAGGTTAAAAAAAAAAAAAAAGAAACTGTTGAATAATCAATAATTAATACGAACACAAAAATAAATATGTTTTATAAGTTCTTTGAATTTGGTAAAGAAATCAAATATCATAGTGACTCATCTGTATATGTCGTGTGTTGAACTTATTATTATTACTATATTATCTGTATTATGCGTTCGATAAAAACATGAATAACATACTAAAAAGATTGGGAAATTTTTTAACATCATACCTTTAGAGTACAAACTTAGTGATTACAGGATTATACAAGGTGAAACTCTTATTATTTTCTATGAAACATAATCATATCTATAGTCGCGAAATAACACCTAAATGAATATGGTCGGTTGACCGATTTTGTATTCATTCAGACAAGATATTCATTTTACAAAAAATTTAATTATATAAAAATATTAATAAAATTTCAATTTTAACATTTATCGTTGGTGGCGATATCACCACCACTTATTTCTTTTATCAAATTTAGGGTTAGAATGCAATTATAGACCAAGGTCAGGGTTCTGAACATCTCCCCAACATGTGTTAGTTAGTAGGCTTTTGATATATAATATTCCAATGCAGAGTGTCCAGCTATTTCTAGCATCTAAAATAGCACTAGCGATATCACGAAAACAGTCAAATTAAACTTCGATAAAAATTTTCTTATTTTATTTTATGATCGAATTAAAATAGAATAAATCTGGTTGAATTTGTTATCGCTATGTGGTTGTCGTAATATCGTTAGTGCTATTTTAGATGCTAGAAATAGCTGGACACTCTATCCTAATGATATCGGCAATATTCTAAAATTTTTAAATTTTGTGTAACAATTATGCAGATAAAATTTCAAATATTCAGATAGAGTTTAAGAAACTTTTTACTAAGAAAATTGAAAAAATGTTTTATACATTATTCAATTAAGCAATTTATGTAATTAGCGAAAGTTTGTATTCATTTATTTCATTTATACAGGTTTGACTGTATTTTAGATCTCTTATTAATTAATTAATTGATTTATAATAGGTATCACCCATACTGCAAGAGATCCAAATCTACTGATGCATATGTTACAAAGTTTACGTGTTATTCTGTACGCGCCAAAATATTGTATTTATGTTCTTAAAGATGTAATTTCTTAAGGCTCGAAATAAAGAATCGTGATATTTGCAAAACGTAGATCAACATTTCTGTTTGTTGATATATAAGTCTCTCTTTTACTTTTTTTTTATAATATTATTGCCAGATCTCGTAAATTTTATTCATTTGATGAACTATTTTTTGGCTTTTATTAATTCTTTAATGCTTTTATAAAATTTCATGAAGAGTATAAACACGATTACATATTAAGTACTGAAGTATATTTAAAATTAATCTCCATCGCTAACTTTTTTTTGTTTTATTTTCTTCTGTAGATCATTTTCTTGTTTTACTTTACTCGCTTTTCAAATTGCTGTGATCATGGAATCTACAAATTCTTTATTTTTTGCAAAAATAACAATATTCCTCATTGAATACTAATTTCCTAGTATAACATCCATCATCACATTAAATCTTTCCTTTGGTTGACAAACAATAAGAATTTTTTTTTTAATTTTATTTTTGTAAATCTTGATTGCTATTACTTTGCTATTTTTAATGTTCAAGGCTATGTTTGAATTCTACAAATCAATAGAATTCAAAAATAATCTTAAACATTTAAATTAAAAAAGAGATATCTCTGAAGCTGAAAAATAGGGATCTCGATTTAAAAACATAAACCCTACCAAAAGCCACTTATACATTTTTATTATCAAAACTAACCCTAAATTATAAGCAAACTATACAAAAAAAAGCGCATCCCAAAACAATTTGAAAAATTTCATATTATTTTAAAAAATATTTAAAATTTCCGTTTCCAGCTTCAGTCGCAACAATAATTTTTTAACCAATCATGGACTTGCATTTTAAAAATTCCCGATTCTCAGATTCTTGTGTAATGTGTACAAATCCTAAATCTCATGGGAAAAATCCCAAATCACAAACTGGACGAACCTTATTTGAGCTGTCATAATTCCAAAACTCTGGCCAATTTCCAAACCATGTTCCAAATCCCAAATACTATATTATGATTAGCAATATAGCCCAAACCTTTTCGGCACAAATTAAAAATTATGACAATTTTTGATCGGAATGTAGAATAATTTTATAATAGATATCATACAGTACATCGGAATGGAATTATTGTAAACTACATTAATCCTATTCCGATGTACGACTCGTACACCGGAATAGGATTATTGTAGTTTACAATAATTCCATTCCGATGTACTGTATCAAAAATTGTCATAATTGTTGATTTGTGCCGAAAAGGTTTGGGTTATTATTGCTAATCATATAATATAGTATTTGGGATTTGTACAGTTTTTTTTTCAAATGGGATTTTTAAGAATGACTGGACAATTCCATTTATCCAGGTTTGTCCATGGAAAAATCCCAAATCCCAAGAGTTTGTCTGGCAAGTATAGGTGTGTAATGCATAAAATTTACTGATCACAGTAATTTGAAAAGCGCAGTAAATTTTTGTCGACATTTCTGATAAAATTGGAGAATAAAGAATCAAAATACCTCCTAATGCTAATCACCGTGGCATCAATTTGGTACACATTTTCCGGATATTACAAGAAGCAACCATGATGCATGGGCCTATATTTTTCCGGATGTGCCAGTTTTGTCATCTATGCCACCTTTCGTCAGAGATGTTAATTAACGAAGGAGGTACTAGGTTTCACGTTTCGTCTATGCAAAACTTTAGGTTTCGCTTAACAACTATACTACCTCTAAGTTGGTATATTTTTGACTGAAGTAACTAATATAAAATTTATGAAGTAAAATGGATAAGAACAGAAATATATATATATATATTCATCATAAGTTATTCTTTCAACATGTTAAATTATCCTAAACTGATATTCCTTTTTGTTTTATGATACAATGTCAAATTATTTTTTATAATACACGACCACTATACCACCTTAGAACTACTATTTTTTAAATACCAATTTCTTGCAAATTGTAAAATACTACATATTAGAAGTTAACTCATCAAATTGTTTAAGTCTTTGATGCATCGAAACTCTGGTATTTTTTTTCTATCAGTCCTTTTCTAAATGCACGCCTTTGTAACCACACTTTAACAGGAGTGCATTTGTAGAAGTTCAGTATATAGTTGGGTGTGCACTTATAGAGAGTCCACTTAATGTTGTTAGTCGAAATACCCTATTAAGTCAAATATTTAGACAATTTTGTGTCAAAATTCTAAATTTGACTAAATGTCTAAATTAATGATAGAGAAGGCTTGTACATTAAAGTACCTTATTTTTAAATTGATAGTAGTTCAGATCCAAGTTATAAACTTTTAGCATAGTGAGTACTGTGAAAAAAAAAACACGTATAAAATGTGAGAAAATTTTCAAGTAGGTATCATTTAGAAAAGTTTATATAATTAAACCTGAGCAAGAAACCGTTTTTGAATCAAATTTATTTTAAGTATATAGTTTGAAATCCACAAAAAAACATAAATAAGTTTATATATATATTTTGTTAATTTAGACACTTCGACATTATTTAGACATTTTGACATTATCTAGACATTTCGACATAATTTAGAATTTCGGCATCATTTCGGAATTTCAGCAGATTAATCATCAAATGTCGAAATATTTTTACAGCCTCAAACCAATTTCGGCTAACAACATTAGGTGAATTTAGAAAGATCTGACTGTATGTAAAAAAAAAAATTCATACTTTTTTTTCAAAACTTTTTCGGTGCCGAAGCCCAGACTACAAGTTTAGGTTAAAGTTATAGTTTAGGAATTAATCTTTTAATCAACCTTATAATTTAGGGTTTCGATAATTGTCATCTGTCAATAAAAAATTTCATAACGCCAAAGACAAGAAATAAATGGTTTAGTTTCAATTTTTTTTTACACATGTGAGTGTTAAAGGGAAGTATAGATGACGATAATGGCGATAATGAATGAACAATATCGTTGAATTAACCAATAAATAAATAAGAATCTATGTGTTACTGGCATCATTATCATCGCTGCCATACATATTAATAAATTGTATAGCAGTATTTGTAAATGTATTAAGATTTATAGATTTTCTAATAGTCTTAAAGAATTGCAAATAATGGAATAAATTATGACTATTAAATAGAAAATAAAATATTTGTTAAATGTATTTTTTTATCAAGGTTGCAAATAAAAACTCATTTAATTAAACAAGAACTCACAAACCTCATTAATAATACAGTGGCAAGCATTTCATGAGTTTTTAATAAATGATGAATGTATGCTCTTTTATGATTTTGGCATGTATAACATTTACATTCATCTAAAATTGGTTTAAAATCTGTTCGATATTTATCATCCCAAAGATTTATGAATTTTTCTCGTCTATGTTGAATCCCATCTTCAATTAACAAGAATGTAAGTGCATGTCCTAAAGATGTCATATCTGATGGATAACTCGTATTAAATATATCAATTCCCTCGAAAATGCCAAGAAGAACATACTCTAAAAGAAATCAAAATGATTGATTAATGAATTATGTATGTATAATTAATAAAATTTAAATATTAATAATAATCAAACCTGGAGCCCCGAGACTATATGCTACACGAGGCTTATTTCTTGGTAGATATTTGAGAGAAATTTTCATTAAATCCAAACGTTCTTTCGAGGTCATGTCTAAATCAAACCCATTTAACACAAAGCCTATATTATCAGAAGGACATTATTGATTGCAATTTTATACAAAAAAAAGATATATTTTTTTTATTTTAATTGATACATAGATGTCACTCACCAGCTACATTTCTATTTGCTGTCTCCTTAGCAGATCTCTCTCTCTCTTCATGTTTATCATACCCAGTTACAACTCCAAATACTTGAATCCCTTCCTTTAGTAATTACCACGTGCGTTATTAACCATTTAAACATTTAATAATAATAAAAAAACGAGAGATCTATTATGAATATACCTTGGTATGTTCCAAAGTTTCGTCTAGCCAATTTAATGTTCTATCGACCGATTTTTTAACCCTTTTCAAACCTGGATTCTTGACAGTTATTAAATCTGTCATGCTAGCGAATATATCAGGATTATATATATTCATGTATCTTATATATTCCTCTAGGGTAACCTTTGAAAACAATTTAAGATTTGTTGTTAGTGAAATTTAAATTAATTAATTGTCCAAAAAAAAAAAATCAAATCACCTTACTTTACGACATCCATGACTAGTAACAACCGGAACATATTTATCAGTACCGAACGAAATATTTTGTAATTTTTCCGAGTCTCGAACATCAAAAAACAATGGATACTCTTCAAGATTTAAAAATTTATGTATTCCACCCATAAAATAAGTTGAAGATGGAGGTTGTACCTCAAGGCTAAAATTTTAAAATTGGAAATAAGTACCATGCCATGAAAAATTCTTTATTTCAAAGAAAAAGAAAATGTTGATATATACAAATGCTCAAGAGTTATTCCAAATGCATCTGCTGGAATAGTTTGTAAATTATCTGGAGTTAAATGTGGTACGGATCCTCTGATTGTATATACGAAACAATTTGGAGTATCCAAGATTTTTTCATGTTTATTTCTCGAAAAAATTATTTTACCCAAACGAAATCGTGGATCGGTAATTTTTAATAAATTGAAGGAAAACCCGGACATTTCAAAATTGGGATTAAATTGTAAAAAGTCGTTAATTTATGTATAATCATTTTATTGTGTGACAAGCGTCGTTAAATTAGATTGAGCAAATCAATGAATGAAAAAACCGAATAATTTGTATATAAAAAAAAAAAAAAAAAAGGAAATGATGCTAAATGTCAATAATACAATGATAAAAAAAAAAAAAGTTATCAAGTATACAAAGATTTATAAAATAAATATTTATCTTATTAACAAATAATTCTCATACTTAACGATTATAACAACACAACACTCGAAATAACGTCTTTTGCTTCTTGTAAACCTTTTTCCGAGATGTTAGTATTTACTTCACTGATCTTTAACCGTCTCAACCCTCCAACTTGTCGTGCATATTTTGTGATAGCTTCTAAAACTCTATCGTCCAATAAATAATTATATAACTCGATCGTGTATAAAGCAACACCACAATTTCCATATTCTTCAAAAAATATTTGTAATCCTTCATTGACAATTCCAAGATCCATTCCCAAGTGTAATAAAGATTTTGGAAGTGAAGTAGCTAATTTTTTCATAAAAACAGGAGTTAATGCAGAACTACCATATTTCGATTCTAAATAAAGAAATTCAAGTTTCGAAGAAGCCAATAAAGGAAGAAGTGTTTCAAATGAAGTTGTATATAAAGTTAAAGAAAGTTTTATAATATTTGGACAATTATGTTGAATTTCTTCTATTAATTCATCAGTAGAATCTCCTAATATGAGTTCTCTTAAATTCTTATTTGCCATACGAAGAATTATTGTCATTGTTAAACTAAACACTGAAGATTTTGAATAATTCTCACAGCAAGAGAATTTTTCTAATTTTATTTCTTCTGTATTTGTAGAGGTGAAAGGAATATATAAAGGAGTGTATCCTTCTTCAACAAAAAAATCCAAGATTTCTAAAGATTTTAAAGATCTACAAGATTTTAAAAAATCTAAAAAAATAGTGAAATTTCTAAACCTTTTAATTCCAAGATATTTTAGAGAATTCGATTGTGATTTTAAAGCAGTATAAATCCATTGGAATGTTGATGGATTTTGAAATTCCCAAATAGTAATTTCTTCAAGATAACTTTGATTTTCGATTAATCTAAAAATATGCCTTAAAATTTCAAGTTGACAGTCTTGAAAATCATTAACAATAGAAATTTGATTTAAATTCTTGGAATGTTTTGATATGTGAGCAACAAGTTTTATATATCCTTGATAAGTTTCTAGAGCATCTTTCCTTTGAAGAAATAAATCTATTTTTGAAAGTGATGAAAATTTTTGATTTATATTATCAATGTTGGGGAATAGAGTAATGTCAAAGAATAAACGCATTATAGGATTATTTATTACTAAATGATGAAGAATGTCAGTGGATTGAATTAGAAAATTTAATAATATTTGAACCGTAAAGGCTATTAATTGATAACTCTCAATATTGACAGTGGTAAGATATTGCTTTACTCCATTCTGAAAATTTGATAAATCTAATTTTCGTAAATATTTTGGATAATTAAATAATAATTTATCCTGATCCGAATAAGATTTTGTCTTATCCATTGCATTAAGAAATGATCTTTTGGTAGGTATATTCGGTAGAATTCTCTTGTTTTTAGATATAAGCATTTGTTTCTCAGCGATGGGAAGACATGAAATATAAGTTTGAATGATCATGGAAAATCTTTTAACATTGATATGATATTCAAATGGTCTACTCCAAAGTAATCCTATCGTTAGTTTACACCATAACCTATTTACTAATAAGCATGAAAATAATGATGAACGATGATCCACTAAATGCTGAATTATTTCTTCAAGACAATCGAAGGTTAGTGACGATGGAATATAAAGGTTTGTCATTTTTTTGCCTTTAACGGTAAAGAAGTAAAATTGAACAATTATTTTTATACATATACGTACGTACGTACGTATTAATATTATCGTTACGTAGTACACAAAACGGTTACCCCCTATTATTAATGCTAAACTGAATTACAAATTTCGTCATTAGCATACAATATTTGACGTTATATGATTAACATTATTTAATTAAGTGTATATGCAATGATTTTGAAAGTAATAAATCTATTCGTAAAAATGATCTTGGTTATATATTGGTACGTATACCTATATTTATAGCTACCCTAGTAGGACCGCGAAAGATGTACCAATCAAATCTTTTCGGATGTGTAACGTGACAATCACGCTTTTTGGAGAAAGCGCCAATAACTCAAAGTTGTGTTTATGAAATTACTTTCTGCGTTCTAACAAAAAAAAAGAAATTCCTTGCGAAACTCTGATGTAAACTAAGTCTTATCGTGATCATGACTCTTATCGTTTATTATTTTAAACAATTGGCACATGATTATTTGATGAGATCGATCATATGAAAAGATTTGATTGGTGCATCTCTCATTAGGTTATTCGTCAATTATGTAAATCAAACTATGCGAGATTAGTAAACTTATTAGTAACCGATTTTTTTAGATTCCAATATAGTAATCATAGTCTATCACTTGATTGATATTAAAGAATGATTCTTCAACCATTTTTAGGTGTGAAAAACGAATTACATTATTTTTTTACATATATCAATTCATAAATATTGTCTCCTCATATGGAATTAGGTCTTAGCTAGAGACACCAAATTTCGGTTATACCCTAATAATTTAAAACTATACCTTAAATAATTTTAAGGATATAATGATTATGCGTCAAACCCATCCGTTTCCTATTTATTGGTTAGAACTAGGGTGTGTGGCACAGTGGTCATAGGAATGCCACCGTGGCTTCCAATGGATTATTAGTAGCTAACCCTAACCCACAAATCGTTTTCGACACGTGACCACGCCACATCACGTGAAAAATATCGATTATAAGGAAAAGTCTCCAGACACTTACCAACCATTTAGGGTGTCCAGGATTATGCGATTGCATAATATGCGCACAATTTACCATTTTTCGCATCCACAAATGCTTCGCATAATCGAGCAAAAAAAAGCATCCTGGTCATGTGGCTCAAACATGATTGGTAAATCTGATATATAAATGACAATGAACATAAATATGACAATGATTGTTTCTTGGATATCCAAGATTTTAATAATGAAAAAAAAATTTTTTTTTATAAAACGGTTATAAATGTTTGCTTTAATTCTAAATTTTTAATAAAAAAAAAAAGCTGAACGTTCAGTTAAGAAAACATGGTTACAACCACAAAACGGCTTTATAGGAATCCATCATATAAAGATGACTTTATGCAGACGAAGGGAAACTGTTTTGTCAGTTTTGTCAGACCACTGGGATCATAAAAAAAAAACTGTAATAGATAAACAATTGACACCATCTACCCATGAATCAAAAAATATTCTGTACTTAAAAAACTTTAAAAAACTTCTGTTCAATATGCAATTACTGTTTTTAATAAGTCTTATGTTAAAAAAGAACAATTTGTTTTTAAATTTATTAAAATATTAATTAAAGCTGATATATCTTTTAAAAAAACATTGCAAATATAGTATATAATTTTTTTTAGTTAATAATAAGTATAATTAAATTTTTACTGTAATTTTTATTTTTAATAGGTGGTACAATTTCTAGTGTTAATCAAGTTTGTGAAAAGTACTTTTCAATTTTATTTTAAAAGAAGAAAAAATAATTTAAAAATCTATTAATTAGAAAAATTTTACATTATAGTAAAACTGTAATAAACATTTTATTTAACTATTTTGATTATACTTATCTGATTAAAATAAATTACTTGTAGGTTATTAATAAAAGCATTATTTTATAACTTGTTATTTTAAAATTATCTTATTATAAAATTACTTTTGACAATATAATTTTATTTATTACTAATAATGTTTTTTATATATTAGTTTTATTTAATGTTCTTTTTTTTTAATGCCTCAAATTAGACACAATATTTGGTTTACTTATATACTTAATTTAATAGAAAAAACCTAAATCAAATATAAAAATTTTAAGTTTCTTAATGTTGTTACTAGTTAATTTAAATAATTTTTATATATTCTACAACTAAAAAATAATATTAAATTTTATTTTTACTTTAAATAGTTATTTTAAGTTTATGTTTTTGCTATTATCTGTAAAAACTATATAGAACTTGCGATTTAATTTTGCTTTTTAAATCTGTAATTATTTTATATTTTTAGTTAATTTTTATTTTAAAAAATCTGAAATAAATAAAAATAATGTTATAAGTTTAAAATTAGTAAAAAGTTTTTAAAAATCAGGATAATTTATTTTGCTTGCAATTTATTTTTTTATTTTATTATTTATAATATATAGTTGTAAGTAATAACACACCTATTTGTATATATTACAATTTAATTTTTTACTAAATAAATTATAAATTTATTAAATATATATAGATTAGTTAATAGACTTGAATTTTTCAAAATTCAGAATATATCAGTAGCATTATTTGTCATTAACAAATTAGAGCAAGTATATACTTATCAAAATTTAAATTATTAAACATTTTTGAAATTAAATAAAATATTAGATTTTTGCTAAACATACCAATATAATATATTATTATATGATGTAATTTTTTAAAAAAAATTTTAATTAATATATAAAAAATTTAATAAGCATATTAATAATCATTTTGTATTTTAAATTTTTAAAGCAATTTATTGTTTTGATTTCTGTTATATGCAAATACAAATTGATTATTACAAAATTACATTATATAAGTTAATTAAAGAATTAAAAACAATTTTATTAGTAAATAAATAATTCATTTAAACATATGAAGGTAAGTTAATTGAAAAGAAACAAATTATTTTTAGTAAAATTTTTTAAATTTTTTAATTTAAATAACTTAACAACATTTAATTAAATTAGTTAAAAATTTTATTTTAATCTTAAAATTATATAAAACTAAAATAAAAAAAATTTATCAAATTTAATAAAATAGTTGTAAAGATATTTAAGCTTAAAGTCAAAAAAATTTATAAAGTATTTGTTCTTTTTCTATTGACTTTCCTCTATATATTGTCAGAAAATTTTATTAAAATATTGAATTTTTAAATTTTAACAAATAAATATCTTTCAAAATTTTAAAAATTGCATTTTTTATTTAAAATTGTATTTTCTATTTAACTATTTTATATAATTTTAAATTTATTTTACGTTTATTATATAATTAATCTTAATTGTATTATTCATTTATTTTATTATATTATTAATTCTAAACTTCTATAATTATTTAATAGTTCATGTAATTTTGCACTTATTATTAGAATTAAATTAGCTTTGATTAATTGATTTATATTTGATAAATACAAAATTATAAAACAATAAGTGTTAAAAAACTTTTCTAATTATAAAGTTACTCAAAACAATAAGCTTATAATCAGACATATAATATGCAAAAACATATAAACATTATATAACAAAAGTTATAAAATAATAAAATCTGCTATAATTATCATATAAAGATGAAATTGATTTAAAAAACATAATAAACTATAAATTTTATTTTAATCTAATCTACAAAATAATTTATTATTTCACAACTTAGATTTTACTTTATTCTGTTATTTCAATTTAAAGCAAAAATTGCAAAATTTTAATAAATTTTAATTAATAAGTTTAAAAATTTATTGCATATACAATATATTGTACCCTCTAATTATATGAATATTTTATTATTTATAAATAGTAACTAGAGTGATTACATTATTAATACAAATTATCAACTAATATATATAATACTGTAGATATTGTAATTTATCACAATAGTAATGTATCACTACTCTTGATCAACCAATTAGAATGCATGATCAGTTGTAATATGAAATCAAAGCAAAACATTGTCTTTTTTGAATAATCATCTGTAACTTAAGATTTTGCATATGAAACTACATATTACATTATAATTAAAAAATTTCCTTGTAAAATTTTAGATTAAAAGCTCTTTTTCTAAAATCATATTTAATTCTAGTCTAATGCTAATCCTAACTGCATTTGTATTATTATTTTAATTTAACATTACACATAATCTTATAAGTGGTGATACATCATATAGGTGAAAAATTATTAAATCCTAATACTGTAATTTTATTTAATTTTATACTATTATGCATTTATAATATAATTGTTATGAACAAATTTTAATTTTTAAATTAGATTAAACTTGATCAGATTAAATTAATTAATTAAAATATTTTGGCTAGCATTAACATAATTCTAACCAACCCTAACTCTAAAATTCATCTAGGAATTAATTTAATTTTGGTCAAATTTAACTTGACCTAAAAACAAATTTGATCTATAATACATATAACTATTTTAATTATAAGTTTTATCCTTTTATATACAGTTAGTTTTTATAAGTAAACCTTTATAAATAGATTTTATATATACTTAAATTAATTAAATATTATTTATACAATATAATATATAATATAAAACATCTAGTTTATCAAACTTTGTAATCTTATTCAAAATAATACTATTCACCAAACATGACTGCATCTTAATTTACCTAATATTAATAGCTTTATTAATTCTTTCAATACAATTACACCTATTATCATTAAATCAATAGTCTATTCTTCTTAATAATTCTCAAATTCTTTTTATAAAGAATTCATCTAATTTCTTTTTAATTAACAATACTACTCATGGCTCAATATTCTTGACTCCTACTAACCCATCTATACTAATATCTCAAATCTTCATTAATATTTCAAATATTAAGTCATCAAAAAAAGATAATATTTATTCTCTCTATATTAATAATCATAAAATTCATATATTTATCAATATACTACAACAAACTTCTTCATTACTTATATCAACTCAAACTTCAATTATATATATTTCTAAAATGAAAATACAAATAATACAAAAATACATATAATTTTTCAACAACCAAAATTAACTCATCAAATTATTTTTATTAGCAAAAAATCTTCTAAATAATACTTATTTTTATACAAATGCCTCAATTATTAATGCTCAAACATTATATTTTAAAATTGGAATTAGATGGATTTTTGAATACAATATCTAAATCAAATTTAACTGTTCTATTTCTTCATATTTTGACTTTACCTAAATAGAACTTGAAGCAATAATATATCTTCTCCTTATCTTACCAATAAATTCACAAAATAATATACATCTAGACAATCTTTCTATACTTAAAAATATTCAACTATTTCTATTATTATATAAATTCTCTTATATAAAAAATTGAGATATCTTATTTATCATTCATCATCTTATTAAAACAAAGTTTTTTATTATTTCTTTTCATAAAATTAAATCTTATTCTAATAATCTTTTTACAATCAAGCCAATTTCTTAGTCAAATAAGGTACTAATAAATACCAAATTATATCTAACTTTAAAACAATACTTCTTTTCTACTTTACATGATATGATTATATAATTACTACTAAAACTTACTCCTTTCTTCAAAATACTATAACTATTCAATCACTTCTTACTTTATTACAACTTAAATAATTTCAAAACCCACTTTCTATTAAATGGTCTACCAATCTTAATATTATTAATTCACTTAATAATGATCAAAAATTCTATACATTTCAACTAAAAATCATCAATAACAACTTACTAACTATGCACTATTCTTTATTATACTATATATTATTCCAAATTGTGTTTATTATTAATTAATCAAAGATATACCTTATCTATTAACTTGCTCTAAACAATAATTCAATTTTCAACAAATTCTCTATAGCTTAATTACAAATATTACCTAACAATTAAATATCTCTGCTAAAATTACAAATACTATTCATATTATATTATTCTACTATCTTAATACATTATTGTATCTTTATTTTTTGAATTTTATTCAAGGCTTTTACCCTATATTTCTATATGATAATATTAAAATACTTCTTTATAAAACAACATTACCTTTTCTTATAACCTTATCCAATGCTTTTCTTAATTGGTTTTATTAACAAATATGGCTATCATATAACATTCTTCAACAACAATAGAAAAAAGCTTGCAATATAATTAACAAATTTAAATGTTCAAAAATCTATTCTTTAATTTCCACTTCTCAATCAACATCTAATATCTCAAATACATCTACTACTAACTCTACTATATCTATTAAAAACTAGCTATTTTTAGCCTATTTATTTACTAACTGTATTTACTAAATACCAAGACTATTACTTTAGATTTTTTTTAACCTTTCGATACTTAAAATTAATTTGAAATAATTAATAATAGTGTTATATAGAAATAAAGCTGTAATGTTATATTGGGTGTCTTAAAATAAGTAGCACAAATGTAGTTTAAAAAACTTTAATGTAATTCTTCTATTACTTAATAAAGATTCTACTTTGGCATTTCAAAAATATATATATATATTATATATATATATATATATAATATAAAACAAGCATTTATATAGCAATTAATTTATATAAATATTACAAACAATTAGTTAATACAAATATATATATTAGAACTGATGTATAAAAATCTATTTTTTTATCTAATTACATAAGAACTATATTAACCTTATACAAGTATATATATTATATCAATACATATATATATATATGTTCTTTTGAAAGTTATTATACATGTATATATACAACTTTATTCTAATCATTGGCCTTTTTAAAATATGTTGCAACATTATAATCTGTTGTCTTGCAGTAACTACAAAGATTTGGGCTATGCTTTTTTTTTTATTATTAAGTAATTTTTTTCTCAGTTGCTAATTATATTTATTGTTTTAATAGCTAGCCAATTTTGGTCTATTTTTAGTTACAACTGTAATTAAATTTATAAGAGTAATAGTTAAGAGTATATTCTTCTTATTTGCATTACTGTTTTCTAATTTATTAATATTCTAAACTTAAACCAATTTCTTTTTATACATATTATCTAAATAGGTTTTGATTATCTGAATAAATTTTTAGTTCTGATATAAAAAACATTTGTTTGTTATAATATAAACCAATTCTTATATTTCTTTATAAAATAATTTTTTTTACAAAGTTTTCTTCTAAGGTATTTTGCTTATTGTCATTATTGAATAGCTAAAGCTATTCAAACTGCTAAACAATACAATTAGTTTTCTTGTTCATATTAAAATCTATATTAATTTTTATAAATTATTAGCCAAAATAATTTTGTTCTAATATTGTATAGTTATATTGTTCTATAGAGATCTACTAAATATTTATTAGTTGCATATTAAATCTTGTTACTTTTATAATATTTAAAAGATAAAAAAAAATGTTTACAAACAAGTCTTTGCTTTTGTTATAATGTTATAGAGTAAAAAACTTCTTAATTCTATATTACAACAATAACACAATACAAGAAATCCCTTACAGGTATATGCGATGTCTAAGAGGGAAGTATAGCTTCTGTTAGATGTTGTCAAGAAACTATACTCATCTCTAAGGCAGTTTAATAATTATTATATAGTAGTTTATAGTTAAAGTTATTTATTAAATAATTGTAAAAAGAATTATCTTTAGGTAACTGTTCTAAAGGATTCAAAGTATAATTTACAAAATAAAAAAGAAGAGAAATTATCTGTTTTTTAAGAACTTGATTGTTAACTAAACTACTTTTTTCACTTAAAAGAATTTAGAAGGTTTATATATTTGTAAGCTAAGTGACTAAGTGACTAAGTGACTAAGCGACCAGTTTTACTAAAAGACTAAGCAACCAGTATTACTAAAAAACTAAGTAACAAGTTTTACTAAAGAACTAAGCAATCAGTATTACAAGCTTAAGGCATTAAAATGCTTAAAGCATTAAAGCAACTATAACTAATAAATAATACAATACTAGAAATAATAATATACTAAGATAATAATATAATAATAGTAATACTCTTTCCCATAAATCAATTTTTATATAGTAAACAAATATCAAATTGCAACTAGGCACACTTAGAATATATAACTA
>CAJVQA010001152.1:0-27265 GCA_910591915.1 Cetraspora pellucida | reverse complement strand
TGCTAGACTTAGGTGTTAAGGATATTTATGTAATTGCAAATGTAATTTCAAAATCTTAATAAAGTACTAGCATGACTACTTAAGGAAAAAAAAAAAAAAAAAAAAAAACTTCAAAACTATAAGAAAAAGTTATATAATAACTTACAAAATGTATTATAAAAAATTGGCATATTATGATATCTACAATTTAGAATAAATTAGATTTCTATTAAGTAACAGCACTGATTTTATTGAAGAAAAACTATTTGTCTAATATGGAATATATCTGTTAAGGTAATATTATCTTAACAGAAAAAGTCTGTAGTTATTTTAATGCATTATTCTATAATGAGTTATATGTTATTATGAAATTATTAAAGTTTAATAAAAAAATTTAAAATAATGATAAATAAGTTGTAAAAAATATATATATATATAAGTAAATAAAAGTAACTTAAAATATAATAATAAGAAAAGAATGTTCAAGTTATGTTTAAAATTCTCTTCTTTTTTCCTTATAAATTTATTATAAATATAATTTGTTTTTTTATTCTTATAAAATAATTAGAAACAAAGAATACTAAATTGTTTTTAGTTAAACAATACTGAATTACTCTTAAATTATAACTTGTACTAAACAAATAAACCAAAAATTAATTAATAAAAGTTCAATTGTTATAAATAAACAATAAAATAAATAAAAACCTTATGTTTTTTAATCTGTTTTATATTAAATATCTGAATCTCTTATAATATTTTTAAAAGCTGCTTTTAACTAGTGCCAAATCAAAACTATTTTACCTGCCTTTGAGTAATATTATGCAATATTTAAACTTCTAAAATAACAATCTGTTACATTCTTTTTTATCTTAATAGTACCATTTCATACCATATAGTCTGTATTAATATATACTACTAAATAACAAATCTGTTAGCAAGAATATATAACAAAAAATTATAAAATTAGTCTTCAATAAGAAAAGGTATATACAGATAATTATATTTAAAAATTTTAATTACACAATAGACAACATATTAGACAGACAACATTTGTAAACAACAAGCTATAAAAAAATGCCAATATTTAGCTAATTCAAAAAACATAAGTTTGCAGATTCATATAGAAGCTTTTATTTAACAAAGAAAACATATATATAGTTAAACAGAAATACTAAAACAAGAATAAACTATATATAGATATTAGAAATGCTTGTCTCAAGTTTACAAAAAGCAAAAATAAAGAAGACAGAAGAACTAATTAATAGTAACTACAAGATAATAACTACAAAAATATAATTAAGACATGCAATAACATATAATAACAAGTTAGAAATCAAATATAAAAACTAAACAAGAACAATATATTTATATAAAAAGCAAAGCAAAAAGTTTAAAAAAAGTATACAGCAGAATTACAAAGATAGCTAAAATAGAATAAAGCAATAAAACAACTATTAAAAAATAGTTTTAATACTAATTGCAATTATATTCAATAGAAAAAAACTCTCTTTTATAAATCTCTCAACTAAAAATTATTAAGAAGCAAAACACAGAAAAACTACAAAACCTATTAGGAAACAACACTTAGACTCTTAACAAAAAAGGAAGAGCAGCAAAAGTTACATCTAGCTAAAAAACAAAGATACAAGTAGAAAAGCTTAGAAGTAGCATAGCTTAAAAAAATTAAAAATTTTAATAAAAACAAAAATTTTGTAGAAATTTTGAGGAATTTCTGTGACCCTGTTATAAAGATCAATTTAGGTTATATGAAAAGTACAGAAAATAAGTAAAGTAAACAAACAAACATATGTAGTAAGATAGTTCACTAGAATAAGCACATGATATAGCAACAACTAAACTAAATTAGCTGATGGCTAAAACATATAATGAAGATATCATAGAGCATATTAAAGATATAGAAGACATAAATTACAAATATGTAGATTACAAAATATTAAACCAAGTTCTCAAATACCAACAAAAGGCCCAAGCAACCTAGAGCATATTGCAAAAGATTTAGCAATCTATAATCTAAAACACATTACATTGCAGGACTTGCTAGTTTATAGCTAGGTATTAAAAGCTTTAAAAATAGTATAAATAAGCTAGCTTAAGGAAGGAATAATTAACAAGTAGGCAGAAAAGCTGAGGTTAATAAGCTACAATCCAAACTCATTTGAATATGATACAAACATAAAAAAAAAAAAGTATACCAAAAAAAAAGCAAAAGAGATAAAGTAAGAATTTTAGTTAAAACTAATAAGACAGAAAAATTAACCAATAGAGAGCAGAACCAAGAAAAAAGAAACAATTTTAAAGAGTTAGAGCAGAGACTAGAAATATTAGAAGAGCACATAAAAGGGCTTAGCATTGCTACATTACAATATCAAACAAGTTAAACTATTAATGATTTGAAATATAAAGGAAAAATACTAATAAAAAGCAAAATAACAAAATTAGAAACTATGGATATAGAAATAACAGAACAAGAAGAAGAAATGAATAGTGAAAAAAAGGAAACAACATTTCCTACAAGTTTAATTGAGCATAGTTATTGGTCTTCAGATAATTATATATGTAATAAAAATAAGTTCTTTAAAGCAAATATGCCAATATATGCCTTGTCAGAAAAAACTAAAGAAAAAAGAGTAAAAATATCCAGTGGATTCTAAGAAAAAACCATCATATTAAAATAGTCAAAGAGGGTATTTAAAAATGAAAATAATTGAATAGAAGTAGATTTTGATTGTGAACATAGTAGAAATGCAGCAATAAACAGAATCAAGAGAAAAGAAGAAGAATAGCCAAAACTTATACCAGAAAAAACTAAAAACAAAACTCAAAATATAGAATAGCAAGAGAAGCATAACACTAAAAAAAAGAAAAGAAAAAAGTACAAGACAAATAGAAACAAAGAAGGACAATAAAATAGAAGAGTCAAATATTAAAATTAGAGAAAAAAAAGAAAAAGAATACAAGAACACAAGTTAAAGAAAAGTGAAAGTTAAAAATACAAGAAGCTTTTGAACAGAAAAAGATTTGAAAGCAGAAAACTATCTAATGATTTGGGACTTACTAGTAAATATCAATATAAAAAAGGTAGAACACATGTGCAGAAACATCAAAGATGCTAAAATAGATCTAAATACAAAGCTTTGGCAATAATATATACTAAGAGCTTAAAAGAAAAAAACATTTTATAGACCTTGCCAATTGGTACATATAAACTAGCAAGAGTGTTCAAAAATAATAAAAATTACAGTATACAAGACCAACATAGTCAATTCACATCAATATTACTGAAGCTTTCAGAAAATACATCTGAAGTGCTATTACTGCAATGTTTGAGAAAGAGAGATGCTAAGTCAGTATACATACTAACAAACAGAAATGAAAATCAAAGAAGATCTGTAATAATTACTTTTGCATCAAAAAAGAAAATGAAGATAGCACAAACTAAACTAATAAGATTTAACAACTACTTGCTATTTTGACAAGATGAGACAAAGAAGAGGAAGCTAAATAGAAAGAAAGCTCATTATGTGAAGTGCATAACTACACATAACATAGATATAAACTCAGATACAGAAGTGTATAAAAACAAGAAAAATAGGAAAAAAGAAGACACAAAAAAGTTTAATAAAAATAAAAAGAAGCATTACATATACTTAACAGAAAAAAATGATCCACAAACATGAAACCAAGACCTTTTGGAAAAAATCCTCAAGAGACTAGAAAGACTAGAAGCATATCAAAAAAAGACAAAATAAAAGATGAAAGAAGACCTTGCTAACTGCTTCTAATGGTATCATAGTTAAAGTTTCTGCATAGTGAAAAAAGAATTTTCAAAGAAAGAAATATAAATACATCTCTTGGCTATAATGAGAAAACAAAGAAAAAAGGAAAAGAGAAGATAAAAAATATAGAAACAAGACATATACATCTGGAAAAAAAATAGAAACAAGGAAAGGAGAAAATAAAAATTACATGCCATAACATTAACAAACTTAAAACAAGAAAATGAAAAGTGAAAAATCTTCTAGAATAGACAGAAAAAGAAAAATTCACAATAGTAGGAATAATAGAAATGAATATTACAAAAAAGAGAAGAAATTTTTATTGCATAGTTATAATACACAGTATAAGAAATATTGAACTAGTGTAATAATAGACAAAAAAAAAAGGTTAGACATAGGCATACTAATAGATGAAAAGTGAAAAAAGCATGTAAAAGCAATTAAAAGAGTCAGTGAATACATGCTAGAGATAAGATTATATTTTAAACAATTAAAATTAGTAGTATTAGGAATATATATCCTACCAAATACAAATCAATCAGTAAGAAAATCTAGCAAAGCATTGTAGATGTAGTAACAAATAGGAAAAGATATACAGAAGTAATTATACTTGATAATTTTAATTATACAGTAGATAATGTATTAAACAGACAACATCAAATTACAAAAAACTACTAATATTTAGCTGGCTCAGAAGACAAAACTTCATAGATTCATATAGAAACCTGTATTTGACAAAAAAAACATACACATAGTCAAGTTAGAAAACTGCAACAAGAATAAATTATATTTGGCTGTTAGAAACACTGTATCAGATTTACAAAAAGCTAATATTGAAGAATTAGAAAGTTTAACAAACAGTGATTATAAGATAATAACAACAGAAATATAGATAGAACATCTAATCACAAACAGCAGTAAGACAGAAATTAAATGAAAAACTAAACAAGAATAATATATCTATATAAAAAAGCAAAACAAGAAGACTGAAAAGACTATACAAAAGAGTTACAAAATCAGCTAGAATAGAAAAGAGTATTAAAACAACTAGAAGATAATAATATAAAAACAAAATATAGTACAGAGGTACTGGACCAAATATGGGATAAAATAAAAAAAGCTATAATTAAAGTAACAAACAAGCAAATTCTAAAGAAGATATTCAACACCAAGTTAAACAGAAGACTAAACTAGAAAAAAACAAAGAAACACAAACATATTGTCAAATTTTAGCAAATAATCAAAAAAGCAAAAAGTAAGAAAAATCAAGAAGTAAAAAAAAATAAAGAAGTTAAAATAAACAACAAACTCCAAATTATAGAAAAAAAGCCAGAAGCAATATTGCCAAAACTACATAGGCAGTAATCAGAAGCCTGAATAGATAATATGAAAGATTGGCAAAGGATAATTAAAAAGAAAAGAAAAAAGAAATGAGAACAAGCACAAAGAAAACAAATAGAAGAAAACATAAACAGAAGATGTAAAATGATTAAAACAGATTAAGGTTGGATAATTGCCAATTTACTAAATAAATCATACAAAAAGATTATTCTAAACAGATTTATAATACAAGACAAAGAAGAATTTGACCTAATATTAGAACTAAACACAGTTCTAAATGATTTGCAGCTTATTTTAAAAACCAATTTAGAAAACAGAAAACCAAACTTGAAGAAATAGCAGAAGAATAGAAAAGAGTATATAACTCAAAAGATTGGATCAATAAGATCTGATATAAGAAATTAAAAAAAAAATAGAAGAAAAAAAATAAGAAGAAATACTTAAAAAGCTTAAAGCAAATACAGCTCTAGAAATATCAGAATAAGCTATATATTAATAAAACTTGCAGAAAAGAGATCACAAAGAATTTTTAAAGCCTTTGCAAATCTAATTCTGAAAAAAAAAACATATTAAAGAAGTAGAAAATTGTGCAAATATATCCAATTCCAAAAAATGTAAATTGGAGTTACTGCTTAAACAATATTAGGCCAATAGCATTGATCGAGACTTTTAGAAAAGTTGTCATGAAAATAGTAACAAAAAGATTAGCCAAAGTGTTTACAGAAAGAAATATACTCAAAAAACTAAATTTTGCAGATCTGCTTGGGAATTTGACAGAGCAATTAATACATATATTAAACATAAAAATGGAGAAGGTACAAAAAAAGAATAAAGAAGTATGGATATTGTTACAAGATATGAAAAAGGCATTTGATTCAGTTTCACTAGAAAGTCTAGAATAAGCTTAAAAAGAATCAAAATTCTGCAAAAAACAAGAAAATACATAAGCAATCTGTTTTGTAAACAGAATCTCAAAGTTATTACAGCTTATAGTTTAATAGAAGAAATAATGACAAGAAACAGAATAGACCAAGAAGAGGTAATCTTATTACTAATTTAGCATCTTTTCTATAACTTATTATTAGAAAGGATACAAAAAGATAAAACATTAGCCTATATAATAAAACAAAAAATAACAAAAAGAGCATGCAGTATTAATGTTACAAGTTATAAGCAAATAGCAATTGCATATGCTGATATTACAACTTGGATTGCAAATAGCAAAGAACAAATATTAAGAATTCTAAGCATTGCAAAAGAGTTCTTTAAAGCAAATAATATTAAAATAAATGGATCCAAATCAAAGCTCATAGTAATAAATACAAAAATAAGAAAAGAAGAAAAATAAATTACATTCAGCTATAGTAAAATAATAGAAAAACCTAAAAACAAAATTGTAAAGTTATTAGAGATATGACTAAATAACAGAATGAAAGAAGTACTAGTTTGTAAGAAAGCAAAAAAAATAGTTAGTCAAACAGTTAAAGATTTGAGATACAAAAAGATAATGATAGGCCAAATTATATATATAAACAATACAATAATAATTTCTAAATTAGGTTATTTCTTATAGCTAACAAAAATATTAGAAAGGATAATTGATAAAATACATCAACTATTAATATGCTTAGCTAAACATAAGTGCAATAGGATAAGAACATCAAACAACTGCATAATTAAGCACAAAGACTTAGGTAATTGCAAAATACTAAGCCAAAAGATAATAACCAAGCAAATAAGTAGTCTCTTCTCAAAACTCAATAGACCAAATAGTTTGAGTAAATTAATAAGACTGAATAGCTCAAGAATGCCAAAAAGCAGGCTTAACAGAAGACATTTATAACAATAAAAAAAAAAATAGAAGATAAAAAGTTTTGAAAGAACAATTTTGCTTGTCAAACAATAGCTAAAGCAAAAAAAATAGGTATAAACATCAAAGCAAAAAAACTCTTATAGAAAGTTTATAGACATGGTAAACAGATAAAAGACATGCTAAAAACAAAAACATGGATAGCAAGCAGTAGCACAATAAATGAATAAGGGTTATTATACTTGAACCAACTTATAGATATAAAATATAATAACCTAATTATATAGAGACAGCTTAAGAGTTTTCAAGATCTGTTATGCAAAGAAAAAAAAGCTAAATAGTTTAGTAAAATAGAAGAAAAGATGCTAAGAACACAAGTGAGCAGAGAAATACAAAACCATTATGAAGTAAAAAGATACAATACACAAGCATTAAAGATTAAGTGAACAAAGATGTCTAAAAACTGAAGAAAAAAAGAATGAATCATTTACAAACTAAAACATAATCAGAAATTAGACAAAGTAATTAAGAAAAAAAAGAAAAAAGTGTTGGCAAAGCATTGGTTAATGCATATAAAAGAAGGAAGAATATTGACAGAATTAAGTATATGCAAAGGTTGTAAAAGCAGTTTAAAACAAATAACAAACAAGTGTGAAAGATGGATAAGATGAGACCACAATATGAGAGTGATAATAGGATTGCTAATAAAGAAAGCTAATAATAAAATAAATACAACATTAGAGCAGATACTAGAAAATAGAATAATAGAAAAATAGAAAAAAGATGAAATAAAGCTATTAGAAATAAGACAAACAGAAGAATTAGAAGTAGAACTGATTAGAAAACAAGAATTAAATAGCATGATTACAAATCAGTTAGTAGAGATATTAACACAAAACAAGAGAAAATACAGTTTCTATACTAATGGAGCAGTATACAAGAAGAAAGAAAAAAAACAATACAGAAAGAATAAGTATTAGTTGGATACAAGTAAAAGAGGAAGAAGATTGGCCAAAGAAGAAAATACATTAGAACTTGAAGGTTAACCTTTAGTAACAATAGCAAAATTAGTAGCAATATGAACAACAATTCTAACAGTGCCAGAAGGAAAAAGTATAAAAGTATTTACAGATAACATTGTAGTATTAAGAAACATTAATAGAGTACTTCACAATGTAGAAGAAAATAGAACACTGAAGAAAAAAATGCAATATAGATAATAAACATTGTAAGTTTAATCAAGAGCAAGAACATCAAAATAGAAATAATTAAAGTTAAAAGTCATAGTGAAAATAAGTAAAATAACAGAGCAGACCTTCTTGCAAAAAAAAGAGCAAATTGCTAAAATAAAATATATGCAGATAGAGTCAAACGTGATAAGATAGGGTACTATTTAGAGTAGAAAAACAAGAAAATTAACATACTGGCAAGACTTTTATATAAAATAATAGCAAATGCCAGAATAGAAGCTATTTGAAGAGAGACAAACCTAATATGAACATTAGAACCAAAAACAGAAAATGCATTACATAATTGGTCAAGTTTTTGAAAAGAAATAAACAGAACAAAAGAAGTTCATTGTATATTATAAAAACTCAACACAAGAAGAGCTACAACAATCAAGTGCATAATAGATAGTTTACTAACATTTGAGGAGCTAAACAGAAGAAGACCAAAAGTATACACAACAGCAGAATGCCAAGTATGTCAAGTTAAAGAAAAAGAGACTCAGATACATTTAGCAAGTTGTAGTAGACAAAAGAGTTTGTAAAAATAGATTCAAAAAGTTGCAACAACAACAGTATAAAATAAACTTAAAGAAAAGAAAAAAAACAGAATTTTGGCACAAGCCCTATATAAGGCATTATTTAAAGAAACAGAAGCTGAAGAAATTACAAACAGAAAAGTGCTAATAAAGATACTCATAATGCTAGAAGTAGAAAAAAGGCTTAAGCAGCTCTTAAGCAAGCAGGCAACACAGAAGTGCATAAATATAGTAACAAGAACAGTATGAAACACTTTCTATAACCAAATATAAAGAGTATAATGTAAAAAAATACAAGCCTGAAAGAAAATAAAAAAAGATGCTTATGCAAAAGAGAAAACAAAAAAGAAGATAAAGAAAAATAAATAAGCAAAAGAAGAAGAAAAAGAAAAGAAACAGAAAAGGCAAACCAAGTAAAAAAAAAGCTTTGAAGACAATAAATACACTTGTCACAAAAGAGAGAAAACCTTTTTGATATGGCTTTAAGTAGTTAGATGAGCAGTTTATCTTTAACTAAAATAGTGTAACAGGTTGCACTTAAGTACTATTAGGGTGGCTAAATAATGCTAGACTTAGATATTGGGAAATTTTATGTAATTGTATAGGTATATAGTTTTAAGAATCTTAATAAAATACTAGTATAACTGCTTAAGATTAAAAAAAAAAAATATTATATTCAATAAAAAATTTTTTTTGTTAATTCTTTTTTTCAAAAATAGACAAGACAGAAATAGTAAAATAAGCAAGAACCAATTTAAAAAACCTGTTTTGATACTTTTAAAAAAAAAAAAAACAAGAAATAATATAAAATTTGCTAAAAGCATTATTTCTTTTAGTTAAGATATAAAGTACAAAAGAACAATTTAGTTTTTTTTCTTAAAACTTTTTAGAAATTTTGAAAATTTGTTAGTTTCTGTATAGCTAATCAATTAGGTTACACAACAACATGTAAACAACAAAGTAAACAAACAATAAATCATATTCTCTTTTGGATAAGTAAACAGAAGTTTAAGATAAAAAACGATTATATAACTAAAACTTTAATAAAAGAAAGCATATAGCTTTTTTTAAAAAAAAATCTAGAATAATACTATTAGTAAATATTAGTTGATTATTAATTTAAACTTAGATTCAAAGATAAATGCATTATATAAGCAAAGACTATTTAAATTTATTTAGATATTAAATAAAAAAATTCTTAGTTACTTGAATAGCAATATATTGATTAAAGCATTTAAAGATACAACATTATACAGTTCAAATAATATAAAACAAATAGTATACAGTATAGCAATTGGTAATCCAAATAAGATTATAAAACAAGATCTTTTAATTTATAATTAGGTCTTTAAGATGCTAAAATAAATTAAAACCAGTACGTTATACTAACTTTTTACAATAAAGTCAAAGTTTTTTTTTCTTTTTTGTTTTTTTTGCTTAAATAATCTAAATAAATAGAAAAATAGTAGAGTAAATTTTTTTTTTTGTGTTAAACTAGTTTTTTTTGGAGCTAGAGCTTTGTATTCAGTATAGTTAGAATATAGGGACTTATGGCCAAGGCCTTAAAGAAGTCTTCTTACATTAGAGAGTACAACTAATTATATGTATACTTTTGGTGTCTAATTAAATAGTTTGCCAATAGTTCTATACTAGCTGCCATACCTGCAACTCAACTAGAGATGTTGCCTATTTAAACTCTTTGTACTGCAACCTTACTGTATCACTAGATTATCTTTACTATGTAAGTCAGTCGAGAAGGTCTAGATGCTTACCTATATTCTTAAGACTTTATACTTTATTTTATGCAGTATATCCTTAGAAGCATTATTACTAGAGCCTTTCATGTTCCATATACAACTAACTTAGTTTTATATAATAAACTATAGTTACCTAATACTTGCAATCAAAGCTAACCTTAAACTGCTATATTATACTATTTCTACTCTTGTAAAGTTCATTCAAACCCCAGTACCTATCTTTCTGACATCTTCTCTATTATTCTTTATTAACTGCAACTCAAAATTATTAGTTTTATTTCAAACTACCAATTTAAATGACCTGGTATAGTATACCTTAGTATCTTTTTCTATTAACAAATCTGATGGCCTAGTTGGTTATATGCTTCTCTATACATCTTGATGTTCAGTTTAATCTTCAGTTTCTATAAAAATGTTTTGTGAACTTCCATCAGTCCAACAGTACTGTCGAAAGTTTGTACTATCTCTTTACTTAGAAATTTCCAAGTAGGATTCTATCTTCTCAGTTTCTTAGTCTTTTATACTCAGTAGTCTTATTATGGGTTTGCATCGAAGTTTTATACAACACTATTTATTAATATTTCTTTATATATATATAATGTTACACCTTGCATAGATGTCTTGAGCTTCTAATGTCGGTAAGACCTGACTTGGTGTATCTGGATTATAGCCACATAAGGCCAACTGATTGACAGAAGACAGTTTCTATAATACAGATTAATTTCCAAATTTTGTTATAAGTAGGATATGAACCTTAAACTTGCTACTTGGAGAATAACAATCCAACTACTACATTAGGATCATTATTCTTGTAAAATAATTTTTATTTGTATAGTTTATAATTTTTATAAGCTCATTATAGGCTTATAATTGTGATTATCTAATATCTGTAAATTGCAAGTTTCATATTTAACATAGGTTTAAAATTATAACTGTCTGATTTTTTGTGAATTGCAAGTTTTATATATATATTTTTTTCTTACTTATCTTCCTTTCCCTTTTTAATTCTTGTTTTGTATCTTTTATTATTACTCCTATATTTCAGTTTTTTTTTTATATATAAAATCTTTTTTTTTGTTTTTTTGCTTTTTTATAAGAAAACATCATCAGATTAGTAGTATTGTATTGTAGAGCAGCAGTCAGATGAGAGTCTACTTCTGTTTGGAGTAGTGTAACAAGTTGCACTTAGGTACCAATAAGGTGGCCAGGTGATGCTAAACTTAAGTATTAGAAAAATTCTTTGTAATCTGTATAGTATCAAAAATTCTAATAAAATACTAGCATGACTGCTTAAAAAAGTTTTTTCTAATTCTAATAATATTAAAATTATTAAAATTAGTTAAAAACTTATTTTTTTTTCTTTTTGGCAGCCTTGCCATTGACCTTTATTAAGATTTGTATTTACAAATTTGTATATACTTTGACCTAATTTACTAGTTTGACATTCTTCAGCTGCTTTAATAAGTGCCTATAAATGGTTTGTTACACCAGTTGGAGTAATAATCTGGATTCAGAGGCTTATCAGACTAGCCTAAAAGGCTATATGAAAATGGTTTTACTTTACTTTCTATATAAATTTTAATTAAGCCAAACCACATTTTCTTTATCTTAGTATTTTTTACTTTTTTTAACTTTTTAATTTCTCTAGCAGCTTAGTTTCTCTTTATTTTAATTAGATTTTCTATTTGACTATACATCTTTTTACTAGGTAACTTCATATTTTTTTCTAATTTTTTTTACTTTAATGACTGGTTAATGTTTATTAGCTTTTCTCATTCAATAATAACTTTGTATCTTCTTTTCTATATGTTTTCATAAAACTTATTTTATGCTATATTGGTTACTATGTCTAAAAAATCTTTTGTTTCTTAAGCATTTTTAGTATAGTTTATATTTGTTTAATTGTCTTTTCTTGAACTAGACATTTGACTATTTTTATTCTTGTTTTTTCTTGTTTACTCACCAAAAAATTTTTTTAAATTATTTTTTGCTTGGGATAACTTGTGTTTCACTTAACAGTTTAGTCTATGCAAGATTAATCAATAGATCTTCTATTTTTTTTTAGTTATTCTCATAGCATTTGCATTATGCCAAACATTCTAGGTTTTCTTTCTCTTCTTTATTGCAAAATATACAAAAAGAACTTTTGTAAAGATCTGGTCTTTGTTGTATTAAAGGTTTTAGTAATAGTAATTTATTATTAAAATATTTAATTAAAGTTCCTATTTGTATAATTTTTTTTTGATTTGTACATTTGCTTCCACTTTGGTTTTTGATCTTTTTCTATAAGTATGTTCAATTATATACTTTTTTCTTATTATTTGGCTCTATTTTTTTAATCACTAATAAAAAACCCCATTTAGCTTCTGTTTGAAGATCTAAAATTTCTTTAATAAACTTTCTCATTGGATCTTCTATAATTTCTTCTTTCCAATAAATTGAAATGCTAGTTCTTTGAGGAGTTTTCTCTATTATTCTATTCAAACTATCTATTTTGGCTTTTTTTTTTGCTCACATATCTGCTCTATTGTTTTATTTATTATTGCTATAGCCTTTAACTTTAACTAAATTTATTTTTAAATTTTTTAACTCTATAATATTTTTAATATTTTTTAGTAGATTGTAATTATTTCTTTTTAGTCATTACCTAATAGATTGGTTTTCTTTTCTATTTTTAAGGCCTATGATTGCTGCTATACTATCTGTATAAATCTTTAATTTTCTCTGTTCTGGTGCTACAAGTACAACAAACCAAATAGCTAAGAGTTCTGGTTTTGTTGATGATGACCAATTTTATATACTAAAACAGCCCTCACTTAGTATTTTCTCTTCTTTTTTATCTAGTTGCATCCAGCCTGATTCTATTTGGTTTACTGTTGAATCTTCTTTTTCTGATGCTCTTCTTAGTAAACTAGCTATATAAAAGATTAATGTTTCATTAGATTTTTCTTTGTTTCTTTGGTTAAGTTTTATAAGTTTTTCTTTTATTAACTAACTGATATGTTGTTTTTTGATGATTTTGATGTCCAAATTATGACATGTAACTTTAGTAGCTTTATTTTTATTTTGTTATACTTTTTTTTCTTTTGTCTTTTGTGAGAAGTTTATTATTTCTTGGTCTAACTCTAGAGTTTGTTGTTTACATTTTTTTAACATAGTTTGAAATTTCTTTTTGTACTTTAACTTTATTAATTTATCTTTTACAATCTAAGCTTATTTGGCTTTGGTTTAATTCACAATTTTTACATTTAGATAAAGTTATTTTTGTTGTTTTTATTTGCTTTTCTTCATGCCAATATTCTGTTAATAATTTTTCAAGATCTTTTGTTACAATCTTTTCAATTACTAGTTTTGTACTTTCTTCTTCTACTGTTTTAATTAAAACTTATTCTTTTTTTCTTTTGTCACAAAAAAGTGGTTTTGGCAGCACTTCAAGAATAAGGCTGATTGGTTTATTTGCTTATCAATCTGTTTTTAATAATTATTTTTTTTTGTTTTTTAATATTTTTTTTTTTACTGTATTTTTGTAAACCACTTGGCTTTTCTGCCCTTGTTTGATTCTTCTTATAGTAGTTTAAGTTGTTGCCATAAAATTATCTTGTTGCTGATTTCAAAAATAACTGATTTATATAAACTAAGTTGAATTTACTAAGGAATTTAGCTATGTTTTTAGTAAAATTATTGTTTAAAAAATCTGCAATTTTTGTATTTTTTCCTTTTATATTAAGATCTGAATTTGTAAATCTTATTGTTACTTGTATCTTTTTGGCTTTAAGCATAATATAACATGCTAAATTGTCTTTTTATAAGCTTTTGTATACCTTAAGTAAATTATAGTACTAATTGGTTTCTGATGCACCTATTAATAAGAGTCCATAGTTAATTCATATTTTGGTAAGAGTTTTTTCTAGATCTATAGTATTAACTCATACATGCAAACTTGTAATTTGTTTTATTAATAGTTGGTGCCAAAGTGAGTTGCAATTTCCAAGATTTCTATATAGCATAATACTATTGCTTACTGTATTCGCAATTTTGAGTGTATGTTTTGCTACTCTTAAAATTGGTTTTTGTATTGTTTCTATTACTGTTTAGAATAATTTTGTTATCTGTAACAAATAGGTAAGCTTAGGTACTATGTACATGTTATTAATATAAACTACTTGTGTTATTGTTATTTTTTTATTTTAAGACTTCTTATTATTGTATGTATAATTTCTTGAGTTCTTGTTTTAACTAAAGACTCTTTTAGCTTATTGTTAAGCTATATTCTCAAGATTTTGTTATTTTGTTTATATTTTCTTCTTATATCCATTTATTACCTAAATGTATCTTTCTATTTTTTATTCTTTTTTTTGTATTCATGATTATTAGTCTTGATTTTTTTCTATTTATCTGAGTGTTATTGATTTTAAAGAACTCTTCTACTATTTGAATTGTTTGCTTCATCTGTTCTTTGTTTTTTGCAATCCAAGTTGTGTTATTAGCAAAAGCTACTACTGCTTGCTTTCATTTCATTTTCTTGCAATAGTTAAGATTATAGTTGTATAGAATGTCTACTTTAGCTATATATTCAAGATTTGAGTCTTTTTGAATTCTTTTAAGTAGTAGGTTATAAAATATTCTTCATACTAATGGTAATAACACTTACTCTATTCAAGATTATTTTTTACTTTTCATGTTTTTGTAATTCTCTAGTGCATAATGATTTTTTAGATTGTCTGTTTTCAAATAGGTTTAATATAAAATTTATAATTCTTTTAGATATTTTAAGTCTTCTTATTGCCAAATCTAGTGCTTATAAAGATACCAAGTTAAATCTTTTTCATGTTTTGAAATAGAGTTTGGAACCAGTTTTATTTTTCTTATGTTAAATCTGATTAAAACTAGTTTTAACATAAGAAAAATAAAACTGGTTCCAAACACTATTCTAAAAAACTAGTCATAGTTCCTTGTTATTGTCTTTGGCATCTTTTATTAGTGCATTGATAATATGTACTAGTTCTTCTGTTGAGTTTTCTAGAAGATCTATAAAATTAGGACCTTTGAGTATTTTCTTCTTAGTAAAAACTTGTGTTAATCTGTTTGTCAAATATTTTGATATATATTTTCTTAGAGTTTTTAACAGAGTAATAGGCCTGATATTATTCAAGTTATATATTAAAAACTTATTAAGATATAAATTTTAAATATTAAGATATAAAATTATATAATAAAATTAACTTATAGATTTATGTAAATTAACTAATTAAATTATCTGATCTTGTACTATCTAAACAAACTTTATTATATATACAAAATATTTTTTAAAATAATATAATAATTTATTATAATAGATAAATAATTTTATTTATAATATTATAATTTTTTTATCAATTATTTTTTTATTAATATTAATCACTTTTACCAAAAATTCTCTGTATCAATTTTTCACATATACTGACCTATAAAAATTATATAATTAATATATTTATATATAACAAAACTTTACTATATAGCATCTAGATTTAAGAGTTTCAGATTGCATATGGGTCATATAAAAAAAAGTTGAAAAAACAGCTCCTTATAGGTTTGACTCTTTGATAAAAATCTATGAAGTTATTAAAAAAATAACATTGACTATAACTAAGGAAGTTTTTGTCAAGCTATATCTGAACAGTAGCAAAGATAGAAGTTTGGTTAGATATACTATTCTATATAATATAAACTTCTATGCTCATTACAGTTGGTACTTTAAAAAATTCCTTTTTTACTTTTTTCCAAGAAATTTTTATCAAAAAGTGGGCAATCTAACTTACCTCTATTGAAATCAGCATTGTTGATCCTTCTATATCAGAATTGTTTATTAGTTCTATTTGAAAAGGACCTATGTTGCAGATAAAGCATGAGTATATGTATCTTAAAAAAAACATAACAATGAAACAAGATTAGAGATTTTTGGTAAAAGATAAGATGATTGATTAAAAATGTAACAAGTATCGAAATGTAAGATCTGGTAAAAAATATAATGAGTTGTATATGAAGATGAATCTAGTAATAAGGAGTCAGGACATCCAGTATATAGAAAATTCTCTGTTAGTTCAGTTTTGGTTGAATTGTTTCTCTTAGAATATAAGCTTTAGTATTAAATATATTAATTATATAATTTTTAATAGGTCAACACAGTCTTTATAATTAGTAATTGTTTGTCTGACCTTCATTAATAATCCTCTTCCTTTTCATTTCTTGATATTTATTTATTTTTTATTTTTTTTATGTTTCTTCTCTATGCATATTTTTTTAGTACATTTCTTCTTAATAAAAAATTTTTTTTTGATTTTTTACCTCCTTATAAATAAATAGTATCAGATTGGTGCTGTTCAATTGTAGAGTGACAGACAGACAAGCTCAATCCAAACTTTAGCAGGTCTGGTGCAGCAGGTTGCTCATAGATGCCAATTGAGATAACTATGTAATAATGGTATATGAAGTTAGATATAGTTCTATTTGTATATTGTCTGTACTAAATATTTATAAATAAACTTCTAACTGGTTGACCATCATGGCTGCCAAAAGTAAAAAAAAAAAAAAAAAAAAAATTTTTTATTAATCAATTAAAAAATAAAAAATTTATTTATAATATATTTTGTTATTACTATCTAAAATTTTTTTTACAACTAATTATATATAACAATGATCTACATTGTACTCTACCCTTAATACAAACAAAAAAAACTAATACTATACATTAATTTATAGTTTTTTTTTCACTTGGGCAGTCTTGCTAAAACTCTTTATTAAAATTCTATATTTTATACAAACCATTTTCAGCTTAAATTTATTGAGCCAACATACTGTGATTACTTCTACAAGCCTTATAAGTGACCTGCCTACACTGGACGTCTAACATTCTAAGAAACAAGTCTGGCCTGGGGGGCGCATCCAATTCTGTTAGTTTCTGTAAATTACAAAAATTATTATCAATTCACTGACATATGAGTTATACCAAGGGAAAACCTCGATCTTTTTTTTTGATAAACTCAGTCATGATCCGACACTTATGTGATACATATGTATCGGATCATGAGCAAAAAAGACAAGATCGAGCTTTTTCCCTTGGCCGCACTCATATATAATCAATTGTATTTAGGAATCTATTTTTATTATTTTGATTCCGATACCACAAAGCATGTAAGACAAAAAAGATGCATAATAATAAAAAATGTCTGGAACATACAGTCAACTATCGATGTAACGGGCATCCTTACGTCGGTTTAACGGACTAAATTCAAAGCACCGAATTTCTAATAAGAAATTTAGAAAGGCTATAATGGATTCAATAGTAAAAAGGTCATATTTATATAAGGACATTTTTGCCAGTCCATTTACTAATTTTATTACGTATTAAATCACCAACCCATCTAGCGAACTTAATATAATGTATCACTGGCGACCAATCGGAGTGCATTCTATGACTGCATTCTATGACTGCGACTTTACTAATAGCTATGTATGACTTGAATTAGGTCTATCAAGCCTATTCTGTTATATAGAATAACGAATATGCTGTATAATGGAACTTTGGGGCCAGCCCTTATATCGATAGTTGATTGTAATTTTACATATCGTGAATGATATTTCAAAGCCTACAACGAACCTTAAAGCCGAAAAAGCTCATCCGAATGTGCCGTACCACATGACAGCAAGTGTCACGTAGACTCCTGGTGGAAGGATGTGTTATCTTTCATGAAGCTTAGCATATATCACAAAAAGTATTGACCCGTGATCTCTAGGCTGTAGTGTGCCAATTCATAACTTATTATTAACATTAATATCATATTTAGAGAGAGAGCTTATCTTTAGTTGTATAGTTCCGAATGGCTTCGAGATCACGGTGTCAATGTTTTTTTGTGAGATAGTACGAGATAACATCGCATTTCTTTCGTTAGATTTTGCTAGGATTTCAACGTTTCGCCAGGGTTTCGACGTTTCTCCAAGATTAAACATTTTGCAAAGGTTTTGACGTTTAATCAAGAGGTTTAGACGTTTCATTTTTGGGGTTTAGATTTCATCTTTCGGCATTTTGGAAATAGGTTTCGTCTAACAACTATATCTTGAACTACCGTAGTGCACCGACTAAAAGACCTGGGTTTAATGTAAAATACCTGAAAAAAAAACAACTTATACCCGGGGATATTTTGACTGTTACTGGGCCAAAATTTTGGAATACCCGGGTATTTTAGTCAGTGCACTACGGGTATATCCTTATTCGAATGCATCTCTGACGTCACCGACTTAAAAAAATTTCGCTATATGGTCAAATTAGAATTCAAGATCAGGTGCAAATAAAATCAAAACAAAAATACCCAAACCCTAAATCTGGTAGCGAAATTTTTTAGACTGGTGACGCTAGGGTCTTACGCATTCCGAAGAGTTATAAATCTGAAGATAATTTGCTGTGCCCTCGATTGTTAGTAACGCTGGTACCTTTGGATAGACGGATACGGATCAATTCCGTTTTATCTAAATGATGGACGGATGCTAACTTTAAATTTCCTTCGCCACCGCAATCGTACCCAATTATGGTAAAGATTGTAACTAAAGAAAACTTCACCACTGTTGGTGGAATTCCTATTGATATTGCATAACGAGAATTCCGTTCGAAACCATCGAAAAGCAGGTTATATAGGGCAATCTTATGATCATGTGTGCTTTTTCAGAGATTTTTAAGAAAATACTTTAATACTAAAATTTTTATGTGCATATTATCCCATGTTTTATTTTTCATCATAAAATTTTTTATGCCATTATAATAAATATGAAAATTCGATCATTTTCACCATTCATGTTGCTCTTTTTATATACCTTTTTTATATTGGTATTGAGAAAAAAGGTATTAGGTCAGGATTCATGCCACCTATCACCAACTAGACCAAAAATGCTTGTCGGATATTATCCAGCTTATAAACTTAATTTAAAACCGGGAGTGGATTTTATTATTAGCTCATCAATTGATTACTTAAACTTTATTGGTATGCGGAAATAATGCTTAACGTTAAGTCTGTTTAATTACAATCAGTTTTAATAAGTTAATTAATATTTATATAGCATTTGGCCCAAATGACCTTGTTAATAATGGCAGAAATAATAATAGTGGCGGTGACCCTTTGGTATTTTTTAACAATCAATCTTCCAAATTTAATGATCTGTTAATTTACAAGTTAAAAGATAATCTAAAATTTAAGGTAAGTAATAAAATATTAAATTAAAAAGACTTATTAACGTTAATAGTAATGATGTATTGCTATGTTATAGATAATTCTATCAGTCTTGCTACCAACTGATGTGAATAATTTAAATAGTTTCTTTAATCTTAATAATTCGGTGTATTATCCGAATAGCACTCAAAATTCGAAATTTATTAGTGACTTAGTTAGTATTGTTACTATTAATGGTTTTGACGGAGTAAGATTAGCTAATTAAATTTATATTGTCTACCGATTATTTGGGTGTCGCCAAACGTAATCCTTGAATTTCAGATTTAACATTAACGGAATATGGCTTATTAGCTTCGAAGAATAATACATTGTTACATCACTTCGTCATATTAAGATCGATTCTTGAATCGGTATCATTAGATTTTTCAAAGTCCGGTAACCCCGTGTCTTGTGAAGTGAAATATCCAAAAATCAAAAATTCATGATTTTCCTTTGGCGGTACCCATTTATTAAACAATTAATTAATTACCTTTTATTAACTTGTAGATTGATATTGATTATCCTTTTAAACTTCCATGCAGCCCTCAATATTTTAGTTCTGTTTTTTCAAGTTTCATAACTGGCATAGCAGCAAAATTAATTGGTAGTGATAGGAGTTTAACGATTACAGCAGGCCAATATCCCGTAAATCTCACCTATAATTATGTTAATTTTGTAAATGTTCAGGTAAATTTTGACTTTTTTTTATGTACAAGTGATGTTATAGATATTTATTTACCTATTTATAAAATTTTAGGCATTTCATCTTAATATAAACGACACGACTACGAGTGCTGGAATAGACAAATTCTCACGCATTTTGAGTTCTTGGAATGTTTTTGTAAATAATTCGAAACTCGTGTTGGGCGTTGAATTTGGTGGCATTGTTGAATTTGTTTCTTCTAATAGTATTAAATCAGATATCGAGAATCAACATCTTCAACTAGTTAATGACCCGAATTTTAATTTCCCTTTTGCTAATGAACAAATTTCAGAGCTGTGTAAATATTCATCATATGCATATTTGTCATGGGAAAATTTAAGTAGTTTATTATCATCATCATCTTGTCCTACGAATCTAACTTCATCGTCACCATGGACTAATGGCTTTGTTAGCAGTGCAAAACAACCATATCTTTACCAACAACAAGACTCTTCAAAATACTATGTTACTTTCTATGAAGATTATCAGTCGTTAAGTGCTAAACTCGACTATATAAATAATAATAATTTAGCAGGAATTGGGATTGCAGACATCACCAAAGATTCGAAAGATTTACAATTGACAAACTTTTTTTTTGGAATTCAACCAAGTCCATTGGGAAAAAATGGGACTACAAGTACCTCTCCACCTTCATCCACACCTTCATCCACACCCAGATCACCTATATCTCCGCTCAATATAGGTGTAATAGTAGGTAGTATAGCAGGCTCCATTGTTTTTGCTGCCGCATTAGTGGCTGCTGGCTTTATATTATATCGAAGAAAACACAAGGTAAACAATGCTGTAACAACTGTCGTAGCATTGTATGACTATGCAGGAAAAGAAGAAAATGATTTGTGTTTTAAGGCCGGGGATATTATTGAAATACTTGAGAGAGGAAGTGGGCCTAATGATTGGTGGGTGGGTAGATTACGTGGTGTTGTAGGTGAATTTCCTGGTAAGTGGATTTATCTGCTTAATCTTTCTTTATATCTATTAAGAGCGTTTATCTTTGAGGCATAAAAAAATCGAATAAATGGTTTTTTATATCGTTTTCATTTTCATTAACAAATTTCTTTTTTAGGCAACTACGTAAGGGAAATCAAGAAGTAATTTTTAACATGGCAAAAGATTTTTGAAATAAAAATATCTAGAAATATATATGTATTATAAATCGTATATGGGAAATGAGCTAACCAATCAGATTTTGAGATTTTATAATAATTTTACTTATAAATTTTATTTTTTTTAAAAAATATTTTTAGTTTGTAAAATCTATTAATAAAAAGTGTATTAATTTAAATTTTTTTTTCATTATTACTATATTAAAATTAATCATGTGATGATTTTAAGATAATTGCTACATGCTAGGTTCTTGCTATACCTAATACCGTATTATACCATTGGTATAATACTAATATAATACCTAGTATTGTATATAATTAGATTATACAATTTTCAAAAAATTTCAAACTATATAGTATTTATATAGAGTACAATATAATTAGATTTCTAAGCAATATAAGTACACATATTAACAGTATTTAATTTAAATTTAGAGCTGTTTATATTACTGTATCAATAATACTCTTTCAATTGCTATTGTAAACATTATTTGAATATAAGAACATAGTGATTAAGCTAGAACTTCAGATATAAACTAGAGAAAAGCAATGAATATACTAATTAAGCTAGAACTTCAAATATAAACTAGAGAAAAGCAATGAATCTACTAATTAAATTATGTTAGATAATGGTTTAAAATATAAAATTTTAAAAAAACAATTGGATTATATTTAGTTTATAGAAATATTAAGAATGCAAAATATTAAGCCATGTTTTCTAAATATTTATTTCTCTATATATTTACTAATGCGTAACTATATAACATAACTGTTTATTTATAAAAACAAAGCTAAATAATTTCGAAGTTTATTGTTACTAATAAGTTTAAACACATACTTATCAGTTATAAAATATATCTGATATATCTATATAAATAAAAAAGTAATTTATATATAATATATATATTTGAAAAATTATACCGATATCAGTATTTAAATCAAATAAATCATTATTATTATAATTATTCTCAGTTTTATTTATATTTGTATTTTCACAATTCTCAATTTCATCTATATTTTCATTATTATTTGTTTTCATATGCTGCATTTTTAAATTACTATATATATATAGACTATTTTTTTTAACTGTTCATTTTTAAATCAATTTCTAACCTTTGAATGAATAAATCCAAAATTTGAATAATTTTGCTCTGCAGAAGCTAGGGTTTCTAGGTTCGGTTCGGGTAAGTTCGATCCGGGTCTGGTTCAGGGGTTGAACTGGATCAAGCTCTAAATTTTTGCTAATTTCAAACTCAAACTAGACTCAAACTCAATTAAGAGTTTGGTTTCAAAGTTTATTAAAATAATTTGCTCTAAATTTAATATATTGATTAACAACTTCTAAGTTAATTATTAAAACTTATTTCATTAGTTATTTTATTATTAACATAAAATTATTGTATCAACTTTGTATAATAATTGTATAAGTGTTTTTTTATTGCATTATATTCATTTAAATATAATTATTTAAATATTTGAATAGTGTAAAAATTAAAGAAATTAAATATTAATACAGTAATAATTTTAACATACAGGTTTTGCATATCAAGTTTATACAAACTGACAGTCCAAATTTATACAAACTAACAGTCAAATTTATACAATTTGACAATTAAATTTGTATATAACTTTTATAATTAAATTACAATATTTTATAACCTAGTTATTTAAATTATATAAATTTAGTATCATTTGATTCATTAAAATAAGATGAATTAAATAATACCAAAATTTTATAATTTATATTGTTAGATTACAAAATATTGCAATTTAATTAAAAGTGTTATGTATATATTTAATTGTTAATTTGTATGAATTTAATTGTTAGTTTGTATAAATTTGATTATCAGTTTGTATGAATTTGATTTAACATTTTGTATAAACTTGGTATATAAAATCTGTAATATAGGTTATTCTTATTTATATTAACCTATCTGAATTGAATTTTTTTTTTAAATATTAAGGTAAGTACTTGCAACTCAGAATTTTATTGATAGTATATTTGACTAATGGTTGCATTACAACTACAGAGGGCAACTATAGAAAGAGTGTATAACTAGTCACTTATACAACTTTAGTTATTGTTTAATTTAAGTAGTTTGCCTGAAGGTTCTATACTAGCTGCTATACCTGGAACCTGTTTGTAGGTTCTCTATTTAACCATTCTAGTTTCTATATTCACCCATCTACCTCTGCCTACCAACAACCCTAGCTGATGCTGATAAAAATATATCATGATCACTAAGTCTTTAAAACAATTCTTTAGAACCTTTGATCTTATACTAAACCTTTCAGAATCTTCTGTATCTTATTCTTACAGTTGACCTGGTATTACTATAACTGAAACCAATATTGATGATTAGGGCATATCATTAAACTGCTATGTTCCTATAGAGTTCACCCTAACTCTAATATTAACTTTACAATATATTTTTACTACTTTGGTATTTAATTTAAGTTTCACCAAGCTGCCATTCCAAATAGTACAAAAAGGTAGGTTAAAACTATACACCTCTGATTTACATGTTTGTTAGCATGTATCTTTTTTCTCTGAAACTCGGAAATTTTGGTGGCCTGGTTAGTTCATCTGGTTCTTTCTAAAGACTAACATGTTTACCCAGTTTTACAAATTTTAGCTCTGTTCTATAAGTTTAGTCTTTACAGTAACACTGTTGAAAAATTCAAGTTATCTTTTTACTCAAGTCTTTTAAGTAGGCTTCTGTGGTTTCTATAATTTACATGGTCTAAGAACTTATCTTGGGTTCACATCATCTGGTACCAGTTTGTGTTTTTTCATATAATATTGTATGAGTGCCTAAACCTTCCAGTCATGCTGATATGATATAAGTTACAGGTATCTTATCTTAACTAATCACAGAAGACAGTTAATTGTAATACAAAAAAAATTGCAAAGTTTTACTATTACTAGGATTTGAACTCTAGATCTGCTACTTGAAAGTTGACAACCTATTCACTTTACTAGATCACCATACCCTTTATTTGAATTGAATTTAAATTATATTAATAGTAATATATATATATATATGTTTTTGCTAAGGTTAATGTTTATCAGTAGCTATTATCTTTATTGTATTTTTTTAATTATACATTTATATAAAAAAAAGTTAATAAAAAAGAAACAAATCATTTTTAGTAAAATTTTTTTAATTTTTAAATTAAAATATTTTAATAACTATTTAATTAAACTTATTAAAAATTTTTTTATTTAATTTTAAAATTTTATAGAATTAAAATAAAATAAAATTTATTAAATTTAATAAAATAATTATTGGAATATTTAAGCTTAAAATCAAGAAAACTTTATTTAAAAAAATTTATCACATTTTTTATTAACTTTTTTTATATATATAATATATATAAAATGAGTATACAACTAACTATATATGTAATTTTTAATTATCTATTTAAGTAGTTTGCTTATAGGTTCTATACTAATTATCATATTTGTAATCTACTAAGAGGTTACTTATTTAAATACTTTAATTTTTATATTATATTAATCAAAAAGCTTTGTAGATCTTATATATCTAAGTACTATCTAATATTTAATTATTTTTCTATATGACTGTTAAGTTATTATTTACTTCAAAATATATCATTTAACTGTAAGCTTTAGAATACCTTTTTATTAACTAATTTATCTATTTTATAGACCATTAACAAAGCTATATTTTTGTAGAATTTATCTAGATCTTTGTATTAACTTTATAGTATATTTTTGCTTTGATATCAGATTCCTAATCCAAATAGTCTGGTAGAACTGTAATCTGTTTTTGGTATATTGAATCTAATTTATATTTTTTTTTGATCTGAATTTTGATGGCCTAGTTGATGTTATCTTTTATTGAGATTTTTATCTACTTAATTTCTTTATATTAATATCTTTTTTTTAGATTTAGTTTTTATAATAGTATTATAAAAAATTCATATTACTTTCTATATAGGTTTTTTTAAATAATCTTGATTTTTTTAATTCTATAAATTTACACAATTATAAGAATTTATTTTAAGTTGTATTACTTGATACTAGTTTGTATTTTTTTGTATAATCAAAATTACACAAATGTTCTATAATTTGCTAGTTATACTAGTATAACTATAGTTATAGGTATTTTATTTCAACTAATTAACAAAATGTTGTTGTTATAATACAATTGTATTGCATATGTGATTGTTCAAATTTTTGTTATCAGTAAGTTTTGAACTTTTAATCTATTACTTGAAGGTTAACAACTTATTCACTTTACTAAGTTGCCTTACTTTTATATTAATAGTGATATTAATAAGAAATTATATTAAAGTAAATATATATAAAAAAATTTTGATATATAAAAATTTATAAATAATTTGTTTTGTAACTTAGGTTAATATTAATAAGATTGATATTAATAAAATATATATAAAATAATTATAAAATTTAATTTTTATAATTTAGTTTTAAAGAAATTTTAATATAAATTTAATTTGATTAAAAAACAAATTATTTCCAAAATCGCATTATATTATATTATGAGATTATATAAAAATAATTCTATTGAATCATTTTTCTATATAATTACACAAATATATTGAATAAAGTAATTGTATAAAAGAACAACTGTATTAATAAATAATTTTACTAAAAATAAAAAATAAGTAAAGTAGTAAAGTCGTCTCTCATTAATATCAACCTATTTGGATTGGTTTAAATTCATGTTAATAGTAATATTAATGAGAAATTATATTAAAGTTAATATATATGAGAAAATTTTAAAATATAAAATTTATAAAAATTTGATTTATAGTCTAGGTTGATATTAACAGTATTGATATTAATAAGAGACGACTGTAATATATTTTGATAGTAAACAAACTTTTTTATTTATATTAATCTAATTTTAAAAAATATTATAAAATTTAAAAAATTTGATCTTTCAAAAAAAAGAATATTATATTATATAAATTTTCTAATAATAATCCAAATTATAATATTAAAAACAGTATACATATGAAGTTTAACTCTAAAAATCTAATTAATACTATTTTAAATATGAATTGGACTCCTAGATATAATAAATATTCCTTGATACTTTAGCATATTTGAATTTTAATTGTTTTTAATAAAATTGTTTTTTATAAACAGTAAATATAAAGGAATACTTGCAAACATGGTTGTCAAAAATTTTTTAAAAAGTTGTAGTATTACAATATAAATCTATATACTCTTTTATCTTGATTTTCCTAAGAATTTTTGATATACTCAGAAATCATTTAGTGAAACATTTAAAATTAAACTAAAATTAGATATAATTTTTATATAAATGAAATCTGTTACCAACGTTATTACTTTATAATTGATTAATTTTCTTTATGAAAAGTATGGATTCTCCATACAACAAATTTCTCTGCATGTATTAAAAAACTTGGATTTATATATGGCTAAATGATTAAATGTATAATAACTTACAAGGCCTTGATTAGCACACACATAATTTCTGGATCTGGTTTCCTTATTGTACTCTAGATTGTTCAATCGGTGTATTTATTCATAATATTTTAACGCATAAATTTAAACTCATTATATACATAGATTCAGCGAATAAACGGAAACAGATTCTTTTAATTTTAATTCAGGAAAATTTATGTACGTACATACCATATAAATGCTGTTTCATTTGAGTGACGAAAAGGGAAAACCTGTAAATCATTTCACTCATTGAGTGAGATGATTTACAGGTTTTCCCTTTTCGTCA
>CAJVQA010001151.1:0-27271 GCA_910591915.1 Cetraspora pellucida | reverse complement strand
TCAGTATATATATATTATATTCTGTATATTATTTGTAATTTTCTTTATTATTTTTGTATATATTTTTTCATAAAGATACTTAGAGCTGTTTCTGTCTTTAGCTCTTTTAATACTTCTTTACATTCTTCTTTCTTGATTTTTTGTTCAACTTTTGTATACTATTCTTCTTTTATGTCCTTTTGTAGTCTGTATATTTCTTTCCACTTTTCTAACATTTCTTCCAATCTGATGTTTCTTTTCTTAAACTGCTTCTTATAGTGTTCTGCTACTCCTTTTTTAACTTCTTCTGGCTTTGTTAATAAACTTGTTTCTTCTTCATTTTGCTTAATAAATCTGTCAAGTACTATCTTCTTGTATGGCTTATTTAGTAGACTTGCTATCATCTTTCCTTGGTTTGTCTTGATCATTTTATATCTTTTATCTATATTTTCTTCTATTTGCCTTTTTTAAACTTGCTCTCATTCTTTCTTTTTTCTTTCTTGTAATAGTTTTTTTCAACCTTTCATATCTTCTATCCATGGCTTAACCATTGCCTCTGCAATTTTGATAGTTTTGCACCTATTTCCTTGTCTAGTTCTTTTACTTATTCATTTATTTTGTTTTTTTTTTCTTCTGTTACTTTTTGGTCCTTCTTTGTCTTTGCATATTTGATCAGTCTTTGTATTTTAACCAAGTTTTCTTTTAGTTGCTATTCTTTTTTATTTCTTCTATTTGTTACTGTATTGTATATTTTCTTCTTGGATATGTACTTGCTTGCTATTGTGATAATTGCTTCTTCTATTACATCCCAAATATTATTTATTTTGTTTATTCTTTTGTCTTCATCTTGTTTTTTCTTTTGGATGTTCTTTAGTGTTTCTTTAACCTCTAGTTGATTTTGTAACTCTTGTGTATAGTTTTCTTAATTCTCTGTTATTGCTTGATCGAACAAATATAATGTTCTTGATTGTTTCTTTTTTTTAACTTCTGCTTTGCATTTTCCTGCTATTACATATTTAATTCATATTTCTACTTTTACTATTTTATGATCACTTTCTATAATTTCCTCTGCTTCTTCAATTTCTGCTTTTTGCAGCCCAGTTGCTAGTCTATCTGACATCTATATATAGTCAATTCTTGTTGCTGCTTCTTCACTAGACCATGTGTATTGTTGTTTAGTTGTGTGCATATCTCTATATGTGTCACTAAAATCCTGTTTTTTTATTTAATTAAAGATTGGTAGTCTTTTGTAAGTTGCTGATTGTGGGTGTTGTCTGTCTAATATATTGTTTGCTGTATGATTAAAGTCACCTATTATGACTATTTGTGTTTATGTTTTCTTTTTTAAAACTGTTTCTACAATTTCTTGTTGAATGCTCTTTCCTACTATCTTGTCATTTAGTGGTATATAAACCAAGATTATTACAAACTCTAATTGCTTAAAGTATAGTGTAATTTCTATCATGTATTCACTTATTTTCTTAACTGCACCTATATGTTTTTTCTATTGTTCATCTACCAGAATTCCAATGCCTGATCCTTTTTTCTTATCTTCTGCTGCATTTATCCAGTGTCCTATATATTTATTGCTTGCAGTATATGTCAAATACTTTTCTTTTCTTTCTGTAAGGTTTGTTTCGATAATTCCCAGTATTGCAATTTCTTCTTTTTCTGCCCAGCCAAGCAGATTTCTAAGTTTTCAACTTTTAGTTTTAAGTTCATTAACATTATAACATGTGATTTTGATTTTTTTTCTTTCTTCTTTTCACTTTTCTTTTAGATTTTCTTGTACCTTTTCTTTTTTGTTATGCTTTCTTTCTTTTTCCTATTTTCTTTTCCTTTTATATTAAGAGATCTTTCTTTTCTTCTCTCTTCAAATATTCTTCTTTCACCTTGCAAGAAATCTTTGATCTCCTTATTTATATGCATTAGTTCAACTAGTGCACTCTTAGGAGTGATTAGTCAGGACTGCCTGGCCTTGTTAAGTTTCTAATCTTTTTAACTTTTCTAATATTTTCTGAAGCATATTGTGCATCTGTGGTTTTGTTTCTTTGATTTTACTTTTTCTTTTTTTGTAACTATTGTGATGCTTGTCGTTTTTCTTTTTTTGTTTGTTACTATTGCTGCTTTTGTATATTTCTATCTTTAAGTTTTCAGTAATATCTTCCAGGTTAATATATTTAACATTAACATTTTCATTCTTGTTTATGTATTTGTCTTTTTCTTTTTTGTGGTCTTGCCAGAAGAGTAAATGGTTGTTGAATCTTATCAGCTTTGTTTGTGCTATTTCTATTTCTTCTGCTGATGCAAATGTAATTGTGGCTGATCTTCTCTGATTTTTGTTTCAATTAGGTGGTATGTACACTGATCTTGCATCTTTTTTCTTTAAGCACTATAATAACAATACTTCTGATGCATGTCTTGGAAGTTCTACTAACCTAGTTGTGAACTGGTTTTGCAGATTACACTAATTAAAATCTTTACCTAATATTACTCTTGCTAATTTGTGTATTCCTATTAGCAGTGACTATGAGATACTTTCTTCATCTATTTTTTTTGTTTTGATTACTGCAAGTGCTTTGTATTTGGATCTTTTAATATATTTTACTTGGACTCCTTTAATACTTTTGCACATATAATCTATTTCTTCTGTATTAATATTAGCTAGCAAATCCTATATTGTTAGCAGTAATCCTATTTTTGACTCATTTTCTATTATATAGGTTTCTTCATCATTTTTCTCTTCCTTCTGTCTCTTAGTTTCTTTGGATCTTTTTTCTTCTTTCTTCTTGTCTTTGTATACTTGTTGACTTTGTTTTCTTTTTTGACTTTCTTGTTCTTCTAAAATAATTTTAAGCCATTTACCTTCTTTTTCTTTAATTTTCTCTATCGTTGCATCTCTGCTAAATTCACAATCAAAGTTCACTTTTACTCAACTATTACCATTTTTGAAAACTTTTTGAATTGATTTAATGTGATGATTTTCTTGAAAAATCCATTGAGTGTATTTTACTCTTTCTTCTTTGTTCTCTCCTGATATTATATATGTTGGTATGTTTGCTTTAAATGATTTGCTCTTGTTACATATATGATTTCTTGGTGACTACTAACTTTGCTCTATCGTGTCTGTTATTTTTGGAGTTTTTTGGCTCTCTTCTTGTTTTTAGTTCAGCAATTTTTTTGTCTATTTCTTTGATGTTTTCTTTAAGTTTATATATTCTACTGTTAATTAGAGAATCTTGGCCTTCTTTATCTGTTTCTTCCCTATTGTTGTTTCTACCTCTTGCTATGTTTTGCAGTTTTCTTTCAGTTATATTTTGAGAAATTTCAAGCTTTGGTCATTGTATAGCTAAGATGCTTAGGTCCTTTATTTGTCCTATAATTCTTTGCAAAACTTGAGTTATTTTCTTTTCTTCATTGTTGTCTTCTTTATTCTTCTTTTCTATATTTGGTGCTAGTTTTGTTTTTTTGATTTCTTTTTTCTGTTCTGTTTTCTCTAATTTAATTTTTTTTTTAGATATTTCTCTCTCATTTGTGTTTTCTTGGTAGTTGAATGACCTTGGGTTTATGTCTATTGTTGCTAATTTTGTTGCCCCTTCTTCTATAATACTATGTGAAACTATGCATACTGCTGCTATTTTAAGTGCTTCTAGAATTTGGCTATACTGAAGTAGATCATCTGATGTTATATTTTTTGGATCATAGATTACTAGATCTCTTGCTATATACTCTAAGTTGTTTGGCTTATTTATCAGTTTTGACAAGATTGAATCTAGTATTTTGCTATCTATATATCTCTTATTTCTATTACCAAAGCCTCTAATATGTTGTATTAGGCTTGTGCTACATGGTAACCCCAATCTTGTTTGTACTTCTGTTTCTAGACTTTTCTGATATTTATCCATCTGCTTGCTATACATGCTGTACTTACCTATTGTTTCCTAATTGGGCTAATTATTGTTGATTCTTGTTATTGTTTGATATAATGTGATGTGTTGCTTTGTTTTTGTTTATTTTGTATACTGGTCACATGTTTTTGATTTGTTTTTCTAGGTCCAATGCCATTTTTTAATTTTTCTCAAAAATTTTTAACAAAAGTTTTGAAAACCAACAACAGTTTTATTCGACAGAACTTTGCTTATATCAGTCCGGGAATATACCAAATTTGGTCATTGATGATTTCACCTTATTTGGTAAATAATCATTAGTCAGAAGATTCTAGATTTCATGACACATGAACATGAAACAATCAAATTAATCAAAAGTTCTATATATGAGCGAATAACTTATTATTAATGAAGCTATAATCAAAGCTTCACTTTTTATTAAACATTTTAAATAACGATTTTATTCCGATTAATCATTACTGCCTTTACCAATTCTATATTACAATATTTAGTTTGTACTATTAAACAATGCCATCTGTATAGACAATATTATTCAACAACACTAATTATAAATCAATTTGCAATCAAAATCTACTTTAACTGTTCTAAGCGTTCTCTTCTGTGAACTATATTAATACCTATATAATAGTTAAATTAAAATATAAAAGTTGTAGTATAAATAAGTTCTTAGATCTTCATTTAAATATAAATACAAAACTTCAAAGTGATCTTAAGTTAACTGATGATGATTCCTAAATTTCTATATGAAATAAATACCTCTTTTTAACGTCTCATTTACTTTAACCAAAAGTGTTTACCATGAGGGATTCTTTGGGATGATTAAAACTAGATGTCTTGAACTACATAGTCAAAGTTTATTAGGCTCTAATAACTATCAAAAAAAATTTTTTTCAAAGATGCATAATGTTTGAGGGGTAAAGGGGATAAAAGGCATGTAAGAGCCAATCAAAATCAAGAAGCTATTCATAGATCATTCCAGAATGTGATTTCCTAATTTGGTATATTCCCAGACTGTATATTGTTGTTAAGACAAAGTAGTTGTGTTTTGTTTGCTAAGTCTTTTTCCTTAGTAGTCCAAGTGAAGTTTGTCAGACTGTTTTTATGTTTTTCTATATGTTTGCTTTTAGTCTTGTTTGAAAATTAGAATTAGCAATAGCTTCAAATTATATTTATGCTTTATTTTTTAAATAATTATCTTTATAATCATTTTCAGCAACTTTTTTAAATAGGTTTTTTGTTTCAAGTTTATTAATAGAAGTTCCAAATCCTTTATTTAAACAGATTTTTTTCTAATACTTTGCAGTAATAGTAATTGTTAAATTATTATATTCTGTATAATAGATAAAATCTTTAAAGATACTATTTTTATTATTAATTATATTATTAGAGTTGGCTTTAGTATAAAGATCATATTATCAATACAACTATTTAGATAACTTAATATTGTCTTATTGCTAGAATCATCAAATACTCTTTTAAATTCTTTTTCACTTTTATTTATAGTCAAAGCCAATTTGACAAATCTGAAACTTATTTTTAATTTTATAAAAAGAATTAAACTTTATATTTATTTGTATTTGAATAAAAAATATAATCTTTTATTTAAAAAAAAACAATAATACAAAAACAAAGAAAGCTAATCAATATGTTGATTTTTTACATGTTCTATTATCTGATTCCATCTAGTACTACATTCTAAACAAATTATTTTCTTATTTGAGCTATTAAAAAGCTTTTTTTTCTCAAACTCATAATACAGATTACAAATATCATAATTTTTTTTTTGTTTATTATCCCAACTTGTCTTATTTGTTTTGCACAATTTTAAAATTTTTGTTTCTTACAATTGATGTAGAATCTAAAATAACATTTTTTTTGAGCCTTATCTTAACCAATCTTATTTACTTTACATTTTTTATACAATGATGCATTTTTGATTAAAATTTTTTTATGATATTCTCTGCATTTATTATTCTTTTTAAATTTTCTATTTTCACAAAAACAGATATCTTCTGAATTAAATAAAAGTTCAACTTTACTATCATCACTAAAAAACTATACTCTTTTTTAAATGATTTATTATTTTTTTTTAATATAACTTTATAATCTTGAAAAGCACTTTTAATTTCTTTTGAAAATTTTGGATTATGTGAAATCTCAAAGACTTTTTTATAATCTTGTATAATTTTGTTATCATTTTTAAGCATAAATATGAATATTGAATTAGAATAATTATGAATATTTTCTATTGTTGTTATTATCTTTGTTCTTTAGTTACTAAAAATAAAAACTAGAATGTTTCTATCTGAAGAAACACAATTATAATAGTATTTTTTATATTCTGAAAAGGTTTTTATTTTGCAATAATTTTGAAAACAATATTGGCAAAGAGGTGCCTTCTATTCAATACTTTGTTACAATCACATATATCTAATATAGAACATTCTTTGTAGTTATTTTGAGAAGTTATAGTATTGTATTTCATTATTTAGTTTTAAAAAAATCTTAGATAATTTTTACTTTACTATCAATTATTTTTATAATTAGAAGATATGTATACAGATATATTACAAATACTTATAACTTTTATAGTTTATCAAGAACTAACTTTAATAGAAATAAAAAATATCTTACAAAATACAAAAAAAAACAAATTACAAATAAAAAATAATCAAAATATAGAGTATGATTTTATATAAAACTTATTAACATCTTTTATAATCATATTAAAAGCTTTGTTATAAGAATTAGTTAAACTGTTATTTAGTTTTGCAAGTTTTCTGTTATGTTCTTTTTTAAGTATAAGAATAAGAACATAAAGCTTAGTGATGAGACTATAATATAAATGATAAATAATCTCTTGTAAAAATAATATTCTTTCTTAAAATTCTTTGAATAAATCATCTGATTTATCTTTTCAAATATTTTAAAAAAATTAACTACTCTGTTATTTAGTAATTGATTTAGTATAAGTTAATACTCTTTAATTTGTAATAACACAGAAACTAGATTATTATTATGTTTCATAATTGATTAATCAAAAGTTTAAATATCTTTGATAAAAAAGATTATATCTGAATATAAATCTTGTCAAGCATCAGTTAACTGACTCATCTTATAATAATTGAAAAATGAACTATATTATTTTATATAAACTAAAATAGAAAGTTGTTTAATAGAAACAATTTAATCAATATTAGTTTAAATAAAACATATTTTAAATAAATATAAAAAATAACATTGTTAAATTAAGAAGACAAAAATATAAATTTGAATCAAGTATGATAAAATGATTTATTGATAAATAAATACATATATTTTGCTATAAACTATACAATACTCTTTCTGTTTAACCTTGCAATTTCTAAAACTATAATAAAAAAAACTTTAGTTGAATTAAGTTTTTTTGTTACTAGGTATTCAGACTTTTATTCAACCTGTTTGTATAGATTATTTTTATAAATAAAAATTAATACTGGGTCTTGAACTATAATTACATTTTCTGGTGTAATACCAAACTCATGTTTTACCAAAAACACAAGTTTTTCAAATTTGGTAAAAAAATATGTATAGGTTTCATTTTCAAAAATGTTTTATTTAATTTATCAGAATCATTTATATATTCTTATATCCAATCCCAAGTCTTGCTTTTTTGTTTTTTAGTAAAAATATCTTTAATCATATTCTGATATAATTCTATGTCAAAGTTATTCTTTTTATACATTTTCATTTAATTTTTATTATCTTCTTACAACATCTTTTCAAAAATCAATATTTCAGTTTCTTTAGTTATTTCTTCTTTGTTTTGTTCAATTTCTTCTGGAAATGCTTTATATTTTTTAGAACAAGAATAACAAAAACAATTTTTATTATTATTATAAATCTTATTATATAAGTTTTCTATTTTGTATTTCTTATTTTTTATAATAATTTCTTCAGATAAAGATACTTTTTTTTAATTTTTTTTGATTTTTAAAATTAGTTTTTCTTTTCAGTTTTGTTTTTTAATATTTGATTGCTTTGTTTTTCATAATGGAACATTTCTTTTTTTTAATAAATAAGAGTTTAATATAAACTTAAATTTCTTTTTAGTATTATATATAGGAGAATTAGTTTGTTTTTTTTATAGTTAAAGTTCCTGTCTATAGGAATTGATATTATTATTCATGTATTTGGACACAGGTGCCTTTAGAGGCTTCCTTACATTGGAGGTTACAACTAGCTACATGTGCAGTTTTGGTGTTTAATTTAAGTAGTCTGCCTATATATTACTATACAAGTTCTACACTAGGTGCCATACCTGCAAGCCAACTACAGATCTTGCCTATTTAAACCTTCTGCATATGTAGTTCACTATGTCTCATAGTGATATTTTTAAGGCTATACTTATCCAAAGTACCTGATGTCTTTGAGGCTCTTTAGGACTAGTTTATTCTTAATAGAAAACTTACTAGAACCTTTTATGTTCTATATATAGCTGATCTAGTTTTATATAACTCACTATAATTGCCTAATACTTTTAGTTACAATAGTTATCTGTTTAACTACTATGTTACACTATTTCTACTCTTGTAAAGTTCACTAGAACCCATTACCTATCATCATGGTATCTTTTTCATTATCTTCTACTAAACACTACTCAGGACTAACAGAACTCTCTTAACTTTTAATCCAGATGGCCTAGTGTAGTATACTTATGTATTCTTTTTTCTCTGGTAATTCTGACAGCCTAGTTGGTCATATGCTTCTCTATACATTTTGTTATTTGGTTTATTCATCTATTTTTTTAAAAATGTTTTATAAGCTTCTATCAGTTTGACCATACTATTGAAAGTTTATATTATCTCTTTAGTTAAGAATTTCTAAATAGGCTTCTGACTCTTTAGTTTCTTAGTTTACTGCATCTGGTGGTCTTATTATAGATTTGCACTAAAGCCTTATGTGATACTGGTTATATATTTCTTTATATATATGTAATATTACACTTTACATAGATATCTAAGCTTCTATTCAAAATGGTGTGACTTAAGGTTACAGATACACCAATCCAACTAATTATCAAGAGACAGTTTGTCATAACATAGGCATAATTTTCAAATTTTATTATAGGTGGAATTTGAACATTAGACTTGTCACTTAGGGAATGACAACCTTTTCACTATACTATAATTATCATTTTTTCTATAGGAGGATTAGTTTTTGAACAAGTTTGCATATTTATTTAAAAAAAATATTTTTATTAATTAAGTACTCTTTAGATAAAGAAATTATGTACAGTATTATGAATTTGTAATTCATAAAAGAAATTAATAAAAATAAAACTAAAATATTAGCTGAATATTAAGTAAGATTTGCTTATTCTAATAAAGAAACTAATAAAAATAAACTGGAATATCAGCTAACTATTAAGTGAGCAAAGCTTACTTTTAGTAAAGAAACTAATAAAAATAAAATTGAAGTATCAGTAACTATTAAGTAAAGCTTACTCTTAATAAAGAAACCAATAAAAATAAAACTAAAATATTAGATGACTGTTGAGTAAGCAAAGCTCACTCTCAGTAAAAAAACTAATAAAAATAAAACTAAAATATTAGATAACTGTTAAATGAGTGAAGCTTATTTTTAGTAAAAAAACTAATAAAAATAAAACTAGAGTATTAGATAACTGTTGAGTAAGCAAAACCTACTTTCTATAAAAAAACCAATAAAAATAAAACTGAAATATCAGATAACTGTTAAATGAGCAAAGCTTACTCTTTAACCTTAGACCTTGTGCAGCAGTTCATATATGACATAGTAAAATATTACATCAAACATACTATTATATATAAATATTATATATCTTAAAACAAATACATAGTAATAAGTAGTAGATCATGTATATAAAATTACTATATCTTATTATATTTTTAGTAATCATTAGACTGGAAAATGGGCAACCAAGATTAATACAAATCAGTTTTGCATATAAACCTAATTATATATCATCTAAAAATAATATAACTTAGTTAGAAAAAGATGTTAATTATATCTATCAAGTATATAAAATTTTAAAAAAGTACATATAGATAAATTAGAAAGTACATAAAATTTCATGACTAATTGAATGAAAAAAATTAAAGACAAAATTTTTGATGATTAGATAAAACAACAGAACAGATGATTTACTATACATTTTTCAATTTTGGAAAGTACATAAAACTTTAATTATGTAATTTAATAGGTATTTTAGATTTAAACTGCTTTTTATCTATTAGCATTTAGCAAAAATTCTGTAAGAGGAAATATTTTTGTAAATATAAAATCTGCAGATTTGTATTATTTTTATATTCTTTATTTATCATTTGCCAATAGTTTGATCAGAAATTTTTTTACTACAAAATTTTCTATTTACATGCTAATCAGTTTATACAGATACATGATTCAGATTTTTTATTGCTAGCTAAATTTTAATTTTGATCATATTGGAACATAAAAGAAATTCAAAACATATTCCAAAATAGACAGCCACTTTTTAAAAAGAAAATATTTTTTTAATTATATGACAAGATCTAAACTAAATTGAAAATAAAAAATTCAAACCTTTAATAATTATATTTCATTAATTAAACCAAAAATATACTCATCTTTATATTATTATTATTGAGAAAAAAAGATTATTTTGTAGCTAAATTTTAATCAAAAAATAAAATATAAAGAAAAGCATCAAAAGATTATATAGTATAAAAAACTAAATTAATATTTATTTAATATAAACCTTATCTTTAAACAATAATATTCAAACACATTTCATTTATAAGAATCATCAAAAAACTAAAGATAACAAGAAAAAGCATAACAAGAAATAACAGTTAGGTTGATAAAACTGATATAAAAATTGATTAAAAGTTATTTATTATTGATAAGCATTTTTTTTGTTTATTACAAAGTTAAAAAGACAAAAAAATAATAAGAAGAGAAAAAAAAGAATTATAATTCTTGTTTATTTAGTTACACAATTAGTATTTATATAAAAAGTTATAATTTACTTTTTAGTTTAGTAACAATATTATATCCAACTTTTATTTTAATAGTAAAAATTTTTACAGATAAAAATAAATATATTAAATTTTTATTCAACAATAATATTTTGTATAAACTTACAAAATATAAGATATGTAAAGCAAACTTATCTCGAAATAATAAAAGATTCACTTATATAAATAAAAAGTGCAAAAAATCAGTTTCGATATTCAAAAATTTCTTCTTTTCAAAAAAATATATGAAATGCAATCTTATAATAATGTTTGATTATTTTTGGCTATCTAAATGCAATTATTATTTTATTAAAAAGATAACAGATTAGTTACTAAATACAATAACTAATTATATAAAATTTTATTAAAAATTTGTTATTAATACTTTAAAAGATTATAAAGACAAAATAGATGATGAGTATGGTGACCTAGTGAAGTAAATAAGTTGTTAACTCTTAAGTGGCAAGTCTAAGGTTCAATTCTCACAAATTCTCATAAATGACAAATTTTAAAAATTATACTTGTATTATAGTAACTGTCTTTTGCCAATTAGTTGAGTTTTGGGTATCTGTAATCTTAGGTATATTAAGTTAAGTTTTATTTGACATTGAGAGCTCAGAGCATCTATATAAAATGTAATATTATATATATATAGATATATAAAAAACTAGTATCATATAAGACTTTGGTGCAAACCTGTAATAAAACTACTAGTATAGAAGACTAAGAAATTAAGAAAACAGAAACCTACTTAGAAATCTAAGTAAAGAGATAATATATAATTTCAGTATTACTATTAGACCAATGAAAGCCTATAAAACACCTTTATAAGAATTGTCAAATAAATCAGATAACAAGATGTATAGAGAAGCACATAACCAACCAGACTATTGGAATCACTAAAGGAAAAGAATACATAAGTATACCATAACAGGTCATCTGAATTAGAAGTCTGAGAAGTCAATTAGTTCCAAATTGTGGCTAGTAAAAGATAATAAAGAAGTCAAAAAGATAGGTACCAGAATTTAGATAAACTTTACAAGAATAATAATAGTTTAATAAATACTCTAACTGCAGATATTGGTCTTAGTTATAGAGTCAAATCAGATTAGTATTAAAATATAACTTGCTTTGATAGGTTTATCTTGAGGATAAAAATAGTTTAATGATTATAGTTCTATAGTTAAAAGTAAATAGATCTAAGTCTGTAATTTAGTAAAATTAATACTAAAGTCAGATTAAAGAATTTAAATAGAACATCTAAGCAAAAATGTTAGATACAGCAACTGGTAAAAAACCTTTAGATGGACTCTTTAAATAGGTAATATAGAAAAGTTATATATGTAGCTAGTTGTATACTTGTCTGATAGTTCAATATAAATATATTTATATAAAATATATACCTGATATAAGTATTAATAAAAAGCTAGGACCAAAAAGATTACTTTAATACTAAATAAAAAAATAAAAAAAATAGGTGCTAAAGGAATTATTGAAATTGATGAACCTAAATTTGAAAGAAGAAAATATTATTATAACAGAATTATTGATAGTGTATGGATTATTAATATTATTAAAAAAACAAAACAAAAATGATGTTTTCTGATAAAGATACAGAAACATGAAGAAATAATCAAAGATATCTTAAATAAATATGTTAAAAAAAGATCTATTGTTTATACAAATTATTGAAAAAATTATCTAAATATTAAAAAACTAGACTATAAACATAAAACTGTTAATTATTCAGAAAATTTTGTAAATCCTAAAACAGATACACATATGAATATCATAAAAAAATTATAAAATAACATCAAGTTACAAATTGCTTTATGAAATTGAAATAAAAATTTGATTGAATTATATTTATTTAAATTTATTTGGTGCAAAGTAAACAAAAACAGACTCCAAGATGCATTTATCAAAGCACTATGTTCTATAGTATATTACTAATCTGATGATATTACATTGTGACAATTGCATGCATTAGTATATGCTAAACTATAGTTTAGCTAATTTTTCTAAGTATTTAGAATATTCTATTACTTTTTAAAATATTAATTTATGTAATGCCAAATCAGCTCTATTAGATTGTAAGTTTTAAAATCATTTTTTTTTTGTGAACTACTAATTAAAGTTATTTTAAACAAAAATTTAATTGTACTTATTTATTAAAAAAAATAACAAAATTTCTTAAAAATATAAAATCTTCTAAAATATAAAACTTAAAGTTATTTTAAAACCAATACAATTTTATTTGTTTAAATAAATCTACTATTATTTTTTAATAGATAAGTACTATTAAAAATTTGGATTAAATAACTTTAATTAATTGCTCATGAAGGGGATGTGGTGACTTAGTGAAGTGAATAAGTTATTAACCTTCCAAGTAGTAGGTAGGAAGTTCAAAACCCATCAACAACAAAAATTTAGAAAACTACTTATGTATATCAGTACTACAGACATTTGTGCAATGTTGGAGTTACACAGAGAAATGCAAACCAGCAATGGGTGATGCAAACTCAAGATAAGTCCTTGTATCTAGTACTATGGCAATGGCAATCTGTCAATTAGTTAGAATCAGTATCTGTAACACAGTTGCACCAAATAACTGGCAGGTCATGGGGCATTTGCATAATATTGAAGTTACACAGATGAATGCAAACTGGCATCAGGTGATGCAAACTCAAGATAAGTCTTCGTGGCTGTGTAAATCCATGAACTAGGAAAACTGAAGCCTACTTGGGAAGACCTGAGTAGAGAGGTAAGCACGGATCTTTAACAGTATTACTGTAAAGGCTAAACCTAAGAAATGAATACCAATGTAGAAAGAATTAGGCAAGTAAGAACTTCAGTTAAGAGGTACCATCAACTAGGCTACTGGAAGTCTTGAACCAGAAGAAAAGAACCTTGAGGAGCAGACTCTGAGATACCAGAAACAGGTTATAGTCCTATCGGGCTATCTGAATTGGAAGTCTGAGGTCAGAAACAGAGGTATACTAAAGTATTAGAGATATCTATAAAGTCAGTACTGGGGTCTGGGTGAATTCTGCAAGAGCAAGCCCTGTTAACAAAATACTAAATATAGGTAATTAGTTAGCAGAAGGGCCTCCTAGAGCTCTACAAGTCAGGTGACATATTCTGAAATATGTAATGGCTTGATGGATGTACAGACAGGAAGGTTATAGTTAGGTTAGACAGCATTTAGGTGTACAGGAACTTGTGCACTATTTGTCAATATAAGTATAGGAATTAGAGTGTTCAAATAGGTAATCTCCTAGTAGATTGCAGGTATGGCAGCTAGTGTAGAACCTGCTATGCAGGCGGACTACTTAAATTAGACAACTAAAAGTTGTACATGTGGCTAGTTGTATATTCACCTTGTATAAGTTATGTAAGCATAATTAAAATACAATAAAGGCAATAGCCACTGATAACTATAGCCTTAGCGAAAGCAAAAAAAAAAAAATAAAAAAATAATTTCAAAATCTTGTATTTGCTTTGAACTAATCTATTACAAGCTATTTGAACTCATTATATATATATATATTTTTTTTAGTATTAAGGTAACCTCTTTGGTCTTTTGACTTTTATTAATCTTTTATCAGTATTGTAGTTTAATAAATCATTACAGAAAAGCATACAATTGGTTACATATATAACTTTTCTATATTATTTATTTAAGGAGTCTGCCTGAAGGTTCTCTACTAATTGCCATATCTAACATCTCTGCTTGGATGTTTTACTTTAAACCCTTTGAACCTGTAACTTGTATTAACTCACTAGGTCATATCTAGATGCCTAGATCATTATCTTAACCTTAGAACTAATTTATTATATTTTTTAATTAGTTATAATTTTCTAAAAGAATATAAAAAATAATATCAGAGGATGATAATTCTAGTGTAGTGGTTGAGTTGTCATCCTTCAAGCAGTAGATTCAATGTTCAATTCCCATCAGTGACAGATTTTGAAAAAATAGACCTATTTCAGCAAACTTATCTGTAATCTGAGGTTTGTAGATTCTGTAATTCTGGTTATGCCAAAACTAACTTTGGAAGTGTGCAATATTATATGAATAAATCCAGAAAGTATATACTCAGATTAGAAGCCTGCTTGAAAATCCTAAGCAAAGAGGTAGTACAACTTTCAACAGTGCCACCTGTGAAGATCTTGATTTGCTAAAGGAAACCTGAAGCAGGTGATCTGTACAGGCAAGAATCTCTAGATAGAGGGTTCACCAACCTGGCCACTGGTTGATCTGAGCATAAAGTTGCATTATGTAGGACTAACTGGATTAGTAGTATAAGAGAACTTGCAAGAGTAAACAAGGTAACAGTAAGGTTGTAAAAGGAGAGTACTAGAGTTGTATGAACTTCATAAGGGTTGTAAACTAGGTTTAGCTATAATTTGAGATACAGAAGGCTTTAGTAATGATGTCTTGAGGATAATCTGCATGAAATAAGGCAAGGGTCCTAAGGGTATGAGTAAGCATCTAGAACTTTTTGACTAATATCATGTAACAAAGATGTTCTAGTAATAACAGTAAGAATTGCAGTACAGAAGGTTTAAATAGGCAACATCTGTAGTTGAGTTGTAGGTATAGCAGCTAATGTAAAACTTATATATAGGCAAACTACTTAAATTAGACACCAAAAGTATATGTGTGGCTAAATGTACTCTCTAATGTAAGGTAGCTCCTCTGAAATAATTGGACTGTAAGTTATCATGTTCTACAATACTGAATAAAAAAGCCCTAATTCTTAAAAAACTAGTTTAAAAAAAATTAAATAAAATAAAAAATAATATCTATAAAGTTTTTCTAATACAACTGCATTTTTTTGATTAGTTTTTAAAATTTTATTTCAATTTTTATTCTTTTTTTATAAAAATTTGAATCAAAAAAAAAACATTTACTAAATTTTATTTTAAATAATAAATATTATTAATCTAATCATAATAAATTAATAATATTACATAAAATGAATAAACAAGAATGTGGTAATCTAGTAAAGTGATCAGATTATTAACTCTTTAAGTAATAGGTTGGATGTTCAAATCTCATTGATAGCAAAAATTTAGATAATCATCTATGTAATATTCATATTATAGTAACTATAATTAACAATTGAATTAGGATATTTGTAATAGCAGTTGCATCAGTATAACTAACAAGTTATAAAATATTTATGTAAATCACATAATCTTGTCCTTTGGAACAAAGTTTGTAATTATACAAAAAAATGCAAACCAGCAATTGGATGATGCAAACATTAGATAAGTTCTTGTAATTATATAAATTCATTGAAATTAAATAACAAGAAGTTCATTTAAAAAAATCTAAATAGAGAAATAGCTAGATTTTTGATAGCATTACTGTAAAGACTAGTTTGAAAAAATAAATATCCAGACCTTAGTAACTGGACAGAGAATAACTACTGAGTTAAAAGTCTTAAAAATACTATAAACCAAGTTGCCAAAACAAACTGAAGAAAAAAGATATTAAACTGATCTAATACTCTGACTTAACTCTCTCATATGATTTTTGGCAGAAGAAAATTTGCAACTAGTTAGTATATTATTATCTTAGTAAATTAGTAATAAAAATATTCTGATCTATTGAGTATTAGCAGAAACAAAGTTTCTGCTTGTACATATACAGTCAGAGTATTTTTGCTAAATACTCAATAATCTTGATATAGTAATCGAAGTATTTGTAAGAGAAATATTTCAATTTTTTTATTATATATAACTATATATCAGCAAAATATTTTAATAACTTTTAAGCATAACTGAGATATTACTCTTTAATAATAATCTGAGTAGTTATTAAGATACATTAAAGTTTTTTTCAATTTAAAAAAACTATTTTAATAACTTAGAAAAATCTTAAATTTACAATTAGTAAAATTAACTATTAATATGAAAACCTTTGAATGTTATTATTTTGAATTGTTTACAGAATAAATAAAGAAGTAAATGGAATCTTGATCGATTTCAGATGATTAAATTGATTTTGATTATTTTTGTATTTATTATTGATTTTGCTTATTTTGTGACCTATACATATTGTATGTCTCTATTGTGCAATATTTGGTAATGCCTATTCCAGTCTAAATATCTATATTAGTATCATTTAATTATTGAGTTATATGTTTGTGAAGAGAATGGTTTACAATCCTGCTACTAGCACAATTAATATCTGTAATGAAACAAGCTTTTTTCATAAAACTAAAAAACTTATCATAGTCTATATAATGATTTAAAATCAGAAGTTTTTATAAAAGAATGATTTATTTTTATTATTTATTTTTTGTATTAAAAAAGAAAGAGAAATTGAATTATATATTTGAATTATCAAATTAATATCATTTCATATAAGCTTAAACATATGAGCTAATAACATATTTTTTTATATAAGAGGTTAGAGTATTAATTAATAATATACTAATAAACTGATCAAAATTTTATATAAGCTATCTGAATTAAAAATCTGATTAAATTTAGAAATATACTAAAATACCAAGATTATGCTATTAAGTAGATGCTAATATCTAAGTAAACTCTACAAGAACATAACAGTTTAATGATTAAACTTTGACTGCAAGTGTTAATTCTGTGATAGCAATATCTAGGTTAATTGTAAAAATAAATACAAAAGGCTTTGAAAGATTTATTTTGAGAATAAATTAATTCTAAGGTTAAGATAATAATCTGAACATCTAGGTATAACCCAATAAGTTAATACAGATTATAGGTTTAAAAGGTTTAAAGTAAAACATCCAAGCAGAAGTGTTAAGTACAACAATTGGTAAGGAACCTTTGGACAGATTTCTTAAATAGGTAATATAGAAAAGTTACATGTGTAGCCAATTGTATGCTCTCCTGTAGTAATTATTAAACCACAATATCAATAAGTGATTAATAAAAATCAAAAAACCAAAGAGGTCACCTTAACACCAAAAAAAAAAAAAATTTGAAATAAACAAACAATGATAGCAAATTACCAATCGGAAATGAATAATCGATGCTTTATCCGGGTATGATCGACACATTATCCGAGGCATATCAATAACCAATCAAAATGAACTTCCGCTATGCTACGTATAACACCAGTGTTATGTTATTTTCACGTTACACCTGATCATATTTGGCAAAAAAATCCGATTGGCGCATATTTGTCGATCTTTCATTTTTTCAATATATATAACAGATTTAACGATAATGTTCGCCGCGAAATGGGTGGTCCAAATTTAGAACTTTTTAAGGCAATAATTTATATTCTCGTTTTCAATAATTTCAAATGATACTTAACCTTACATTATTATCTTAACAATTTTTAGTTTAGTGTCTATATCTTTTTTCCTGTAGCTGTGATGTATTATGTTGGAAGTCCTAGTTTTTACGAGAGGCACGTTAAAGAGGTACTTATTAAAAGAATTATGCTCAATATTTTATATGATAAATCGATATATATATATATATATGTTTTTTTTTTTTTTTATTAGACTAGATTTCGGTCTGAAAAAACACACGTAACTAAGCAATTAAAATTTTATTAAATATTAAATAACTATCAGACTGTAAATATTTATTTAATCTTTAGCGTCCTCTAACAACTAAGCAAGATATTATGACAGAACTCGAAAAATTAAAAGCCAACAAAAAATAATTATGATAATACAAATATCATTATAATAATTATTTCCACGTAAAATATACTATTATAATGGCTATAAACTATCTTCACTCTTTTTGTCAATTGAACTATCCAACAATGTCAAAAGACGTAGAGTATTAGGCATTTGTACATAACCTTTCATTCCGACATTGCCATCATAAACGTTCGTTGCATAATTCTCTCGTGGACTTTCACCTTTACTTTCATCATCACTTACAGTTTGATCAAAATTTATCGTCAATCGCCATCTATTTACATCATAAACACCAGGTCTAACAAAGCATGCTTTGAAAATATATGTCTGTTCTTCGTTCAATGACAATATGGAACACTTAGAAGTAGGTCCAGTCCATTGAAATACTGTTGGATATATGGACTTGTGTAGTGTACTATACAGATTAATAGATTAAACGATGTCAATAAAATAATTTGTAATTAATTAGATCGAAGCAGACAGAAATAACCTTATTTACCTCCTACTGGGTTCATTCCGATCAGATGACAACATCTCCAATGTATATCCGATCCTCCTATTCCATGAACAATTTTTGACTGATATTTTGATAGGAACTATACAAAAACTAAAAGAAAATATAATCCTCAATGACTAATTTAATTTTTTACTCAATAAACATGATAATGCTAACCTTCGATTCCGAAAATCATGCTCATACACGTCGGCACATTGTATAATGAGCTTCAATGGATTTTCATCTTTGAAATTTTTGTTTTTCAGTAAGCTATTAACTAATGCATTCCGCTCCCGAACTGTCTGTTCAAACAATGCTCTGCCTTGAATTACTGCTATATTCTGTGATCGAAATGGATTTTGTTGAACTCCAAGATTAATCCCGATAATATAATGATGTCCTTGACGGGACAAAGTTGGTATGTTCCAATAAAGTGAAAGGTCTACATCGTTTGTATTGTATAATGGGAAAAGTGTGCGGTGTTTGGACGCTGGAATAACAGGGAAATTATTCATTAAAGTATTGGTTCGCCATTGAACGCGTGAATTCAATGAAAATCCTTCAAGTGGATTTGTAGAATTTGTTATGGTACTGTCTGTCTAAAAAGTACAATCCAATGATTATTTGTAAATTTGAAGATATAATAGATTTTCAACTAATAAATACAACTTACAAAAGGAACATTCGTTACAATAAGATCAATAGGTGATGGTTCCGACTTCAGGTCTTTTTGTCCGTTTAACAATAGTTCCAAAGCCTTAGATGAATACATTTCCGGAGTAACCATTGGACTCTGTGAATCAACATTGTCATGAGATATTGGTTTAGATTTCTTTTCATCTTTTTTAATTCGATAGTAGGTAAACACTGTCTGGCGTGGTGCTATTAAAAATTTCTGACTAGCGTTCCTACAATAATATATATGTTTAAATTTTATTTGCATTTAAATTTTTTTTTCAAATCAATCTTTAATCAAAAGACAAACATAAATCCATTAACCAACATACTCAAAGTTTTCATTTACAAGAGATATTGTCCACGATGGACTGATTGAAGACAGTTGGGACAATTGAAATTGATATTCACTAGTAGTTTGTAAATTTTCAATCTGTAAGCGATATGTAAAAATAAAAATAAAATAAAAGAGAAAAGATGAATTAATAGTAATCAGATTAACAGAAAATAAGGCTAGCTTACCTCAATCCCCAAAATGAATTCATTTAGTCCTCGGATACTTGGTCGAGTGAATGCATTTATCTTGAGAGAAGGATGTACTTGTGTTGCTTTAAGATAACGTAGACTCCTATATCTCATAGCTGAATTGTTATTCTAAACAATAAATAGATATCAATACTTATTAAGTGACGAAAAGTTTGGATAATACCAATAAAATTTGAAGGATAAGGGTACCTCAGATTCATAAGTAAACAAAAACCTAAACGAATGTTTTCCTATACGATCTCCTCTAATCCAAATTGGAATTAAGGTTGTTTTACCAGGAGCAAGAGAACAAATATTGCTAACCTCTTGCGATGGTAACGGTATGGTCTTTATGCTTGATTTGAATATAGAGTTGTTTGTTGTCCATGTTTCAGTATTCAATTTCGAATTTCTAGTGGAAGAGTCTGAAACGTCATTATCCACAAATTAGTATTTCATTGAGGTTCTTTTAAAATCCTACAAAAAAAAATTAACAGACTTACAATATATTTTTTGTTCTAGCATCTCCGCATCACCAATGCAAAAAAAACTGGGATGGCTTATTTTCACACGTAAATCCGTAAGTCCCTTCTGCCCTTTATTATTGATTTCCAAAAGAATTTGTTTTACTTCTCCAGAAAGAAGAACGTCGGGAAAATTATGGAATGTTGCCTCAAGTAATGGCATTGGTGATGTAACCAAAAGATCTAGTGATCGATCAGGAGCATAAACAATACCCATGCGTTGCTCAGTGGTATCATTGAGGCGTTTGCCACGCTTTGAAAATTTCTTTACTCCGTGAACAATTGAGTTAAGAGTATATTTAAGACCCAAAATTTTGATTGAACCTTGTTTTTTCGGTAATACACACAAAGAAATCTAGTAACAATTAATTGGTATTTCATGTCACTATTGAGTGTTCGATCAACTACAATACTATTTAGAAATATATAACAGTTTTGTACCGTTTTATTTTCTAACACTTCAAGAGACACTTCTTTAAGCTTTTCCAAGTCAAAATCTTCAAACTTCATCAATTGAGGTTCTCTATTGTCGATAATATCATGGTATGGTATAGTTGTTTCATTATCTATGTCCTTGTCTAACTCTGCAGGGTTCTCACTGGAAACCGGTAGTGGAATATATTCACATTCAAGAATCAAATCATTTATATTAAAAGCAATTTGCATTGGATTTTGAAGAGTCAGCTGAACAAAAAATGGCTCTACAATTTATTAAAAAAAAAAGCATATGAATAAATAAAATATATTATAGTAATAGATGCAATAGTCCATACCTCCAACAGCACATACGGTCCTGTGAATATCGCTATTTAAAGTATTTGGCTTTTTCCGTGGGTTTCCATATGTATCTAATCCTGTAAACCCTTCTTCCAAAAATTCTCGCTCCATTACATCCCAAATCTCATCATATTCGCTAGACTGCGAATTAGAAAGAATAACTTTGACAGATGAATCATCGATCACTGGAATTGGAAATTCTTGATCAAAATAAGGGTATTTTCCGGTTTTACTTTCATATTGCTTAAGAGGGTAAAACAAAATAGTAGAAGTTAGTATTTATCGTTAGATTCATCAATCAACACGAAACCAAAATTAATTACCTTATAAATATACATAAATTCTCTCAAATAAGTATTTTGCTGTGTTGGTGGCTGGCGACTTGCCCTCAATAATTTTATAAAAAACTCTAGAGCAGCTGAAAGGTCACCTAAATGCACAGACTGTCTACCAAGTGCAAAATAAACGTGATCTTCAATTAAAGTCCATGAGTGGTTCTCAAAAACATGCATAGCATCAAGATAACATCTATACGCATGTTCCCTCTTTGAATAAATCAAAAGATTAAAAAACATAAACGATCATTGATTAATTTAATGAAAACACAATATTATATATAATATATATTTTACCTGGCCACATTTTCCATATCGATGGCCCGCTAGCATCAAATGAAAAGAATATTTTCTGACCATAGGTTTAGAACATCTCAAAAAAGCATAGGCTGCCTGCTCTAAGAATAACGCACTTCTCAAGTCAGAATCCTGCAGAAATATACGTTGATTTATAAAATCTCAAGTTTACAGGTATCAATAACATAAATAACATAAAGATTAACATCTTACATCACCAGTCATCCGTACAAGTGCAGTTGGGGCATCTTTGTACAATTTTTTGTGTTTTAACAATTCGTAATACAATAGTGTCGCCCTAGTTGCGTAAAACGGGACTTTAGAACGGTTAAGATAAGCATTAACCGCCTGCTCAAAATAGTGATCGACTTCTAATTTATTTCCAGCAATTAGCAAACAGACTCCGGCCATTTCCTTTTATAAAGAAAACAAAATAAATTATCATCTGTTGATGATATTTAACGACTAATAAATAAATATTATGAATATTAACTTGTGCACCAGCATAATATTTCCATGCCTTATCAGCTAAAAAATCCTTTTTGACAGTATCATAAACCGAATGAGCAAGACGGTAGTCTCTGAGCATAAAGGCATAATCAGCTAGTTTACGCATTTGTGCTTCTGGAGTATTGTGCAAATATCTAAGATTAAAAAATACTAAATTAATCATCTTGCTGATATATAGCCGAACGCTCGTAAATATCAACTAACGTAGTATTCGCAGCAGTTGAAGAATTTCCAATATAAGAATATTGAGAAGACTGTTGAGCCGATCCAGTGGCTCTTGTACCAGTATTAAAATAACGTCTACCCGCACTGAAAAGACGACCAGTAATTCCACGTCTTGATGATGCGACCTAAGAGCCATAAATCATCAATGCAATTCATGATAATATATTTCATTTATTGATATACTATATATTGATATGTTTAAAGCAATAAAAACCTGTTCATTCCATTGCCAAATATTTTTCTCCATGTATGGTATAATACTTTTGTCCACCAAATCCCGTATAAAAACATGAATACCAGAGATATCATCTTCATTAAGGTATTGCCCATACAAGGCATCAGGAAGTGACAAATTGCCAATTAAACCCGGATTAAGTGCACTTTGCAACTCTGAATTCATGTTCTCTTTGTTAAATGTAGAATCTTCAATGAATGATGACGTTGGAGAATTTAGAGCTGAAATAGTGGGAGAAAGTGGATGCGAATAGTTTGAGAGCGAAGTTAAAGAACTTTGGCGTGAATGAGACTCCGAGAAAGTAGACAAAGTCGGTGGTGTAGCCGCAAACAATGCATCGAGAACGTTGGATTCCAAAACATAAGGAGACCAGATATCTTTAGTTGCATCACGAATTGTTGTTGATGGAGAAGTAGGGATAGAGAAAGGATCTTGATCTTCCGAAAGTAATGTAAGAGGAATAGAATTTAACTTTAAAATGTAGCAGTCTTGTTTAAATGTGCGTTTCATCTCTTCGTAGATCGCTTCAGAGCTAGTCACGATATTATTCAATTAATGGAATTATCGAAATGTGATAACATATAGGTAAAAAAACATGAATTCCAAAAATAACTATGATTTACTCACTGTTCCACGCTAACTTTGTGATTATCATGTAAAAGAACGTAACATTTCAAAACATTGGGGTCCATAAATCCTTTTTCAAATATAGGGGCAAGAGTAGTGATATTACACATCTGACGAAGCGTATCAATTGGATTCGCATTTGACGAGCTTATGGCGAGAATACCTAAGATGTCAATAAGTCATGGCTCTAATATATAAATCGCATTAACATAATAAAGGAACAAATAACGTTCAAAGGATACAAGCTACAGGATGTTCAAAGGTTTCGTGTTCGGAAACGCCAGTAAATCCGAAGAACCATCGTCTATACTCTGCGTACCATGGGGTTAATTCATCTTGATTTACTGTAATGTGTATAAGCATTAATACGGCACAACGACTTTACTTATAAATGGCTCGGTCGATAAAAACAAAAATACCTTCCAAATACCTCTCAGTTACATCAGATTTCGTTTTTATGGGAGTTAATTCATCCGTCAAGAGGGAATTATTGATATACTTGACTCTATTCGCCAGAATTTGAGAAGTGAGTTGAACGTCAGGCTGTTCTAGTCTTGTTAAATTAACAAATCGAATTGTAAAGTTTTCTATAGGATTCGAAGCACCCTGGGAATCTTTGGTAAATACTGTATAAATTTAAATATAAAAACACGAATGAAATAACAATGCAATTGGATTTTCAGTGTTTTTTTTTAAAAAAAAGGGAGTAAGCTTTGTACCTACAATATGCTTCTTTGATATTGGACTATTGTTATGCTTACGAACCTTTTCCTTCAATGCGTTCACCGAAAGGTTTTATCAATGTGAGAAAATCAGGGAAATTACTCGCTTGACACACTTGATCTGCATCTGGAGAAGACACCACAGCTACCCTTGGACTTAAAACGCGTGTGACGAAATCTTTAGATTGTTGGGACGCTTGGCTAGTTGGAGGTAGTTGTTGAGACGCTTGGCTGGATGAAAGTAAATTTATTTTCTCTAACGGATCCATTTAAAGCTATTATCTATAAATCCTGTTCCCTCGCGTTTCGTCGCAATCGAGAGCTCTGATAAAGGTAGAGCAATATCGATATAGCAGGTGCTATGTCCAATTAAAATTTTTAAGGGTAGGTAGGAAGATCGTCTGATTGGTCTGATTGGTCAGATTTGTGTAGATTCTGCACATGATCGACGGGAAAGTATCCTACCAATTCAAATTAACCTATCAGAGGTAGGTTCAGACTGCCATCTTGAGGATCGTTTAAAGTCATGTGCAGGCATGTGATCTACTGGTCAACGGCAGTGTCGCCCCAAAAAATGGTAGCCGGATTTTTTGCCAGCTTACATGTGACTTCAGATGATAGTTGTTGGGTAATTTTTTTCTTTTGCTGTTGAAACATTAAAAATTTAAATATCAATTATTTACATTGTAAAAAATAAAATTGCACTATACAATTACAAATTTACAATTATAAATTCAAAAGTAGCAAATTGTTACTAAACTGCAAACTTAAAATTCCTACAAAGGTAAAACACTAAGTATATACGTATTCATTTTGAATATAATTTTTTAAACCGTATTTTGCCTAGAAATTAAATTATATTTAGTATTTTTTTTAAATAAAATAATTTTTATTGACTTGGTATAGTTGATAAGCTGTCAACACTCATTAGCAAAATTTTTGAGTAAATTTATTTTAATTATTAATTGTTCGAAATGTAGCAAGAACTTTATGGTAGAGCAATTTTAAAATGATTTTGTGTTGGATTTCAGTCATGTGATCAAATAATTGCCAATCAAATAATATAAATTGACATGAATCAGTCTAACAAACTGAAATTTGCCAATAATCAATATTTATATTTTTAACTTTGAACATTAACAGTATTTATTTGTTTTTCTAGTATATATTATTTAAATTTTTTTTTTTGCTTTCACTGTTAATATTAATAGTGGCTACTGTTTTATTGTGTTTTTAATTATGTTTATATAACTTGCACATAATAAGTATGCAACTAGTCATATATGTAACTTTTGGTTGCCTATTTAAGTAGTTTGCTTACAGGTTCTACACTAGTTATCATACTTGTAATCTGTTAGGAAATTCTAATTAAATACTCTGATACTTATATTATACTTGATAGATAGTATATTAAATTTTTTTTTTTTTCAATATTAAGGTGACCTCTTTGGTCAAGTTTTTTATTAATACTTATAACAGGTACATGTTTTATATAGATGTATCTATAATAAACTATTAGACGAGTATACAACTGGCTACATATATAACTTTTCTATATTACCTATTTAAAAAGTCCACTCAAGGGTTCCCTACTAGTTACTGTATCTAATATTCCTGTTTAGATATTCTATTTAAACCTTCTGATCTAACTCTAGTATTAATTTCATTAGGTCACAGACCTGAATCTATTCACATTTAACTATAGGATTATAATTCTTAGACTATTTTTATTCTTGAAGTAAATCTACTAGAGCAAGTCAATTTCTTTTTATCACTAATCTGGTTTGATGTTATGGCTAAAACCAACACTTGCAGTCAGGGTTATCCCTTAAACCACTATTACTCTTGTAAAGTTCACCCAAACTTTGATATCCATCTATCTGACTTCTTCTTTATCATCTCTTACTAGTTACAACTCAAAACTAACTGACTTCCTAGACTTCCAATTCAGATGACCTAGTATGGTATACTTATGTATTCTTTTCTTTCGATAATTTCAGCAGCCTGGTTGGTCATATGCTCTTCTACACATCTTTGTTATCTGGTTTATCTGACAGTTACTATGAGATGTCTCATAGACTTTCATCAGTTCAATGGCATCATCGAAAGTTTGTGCTATCTCTTTACTTAGGATTTTTAAGTAAGTTTCTATCTCTTCAGTTTTTTAGTCTTCTATGCCTAGTGGTCTTATTATAGGTTTGCACCGAAGCCTTATATGATACTGGTTTTTTACATTCTTCTATGTATATGTACTATGTAACGTTATATTTCACATAGATGCCCTGAGCTCCCAATGTTAGATAGGACCTGACTTGGTATATCTAAGATTATAGATGCCTAAAACTCAACTAATTGGCAAGAGATAGTTATCATAACACAGGTATAATTTCCAAAATTTATCATCCATGAGAATTGAACCTTAGACTTGCTACTTAAGGGTTGACAACCTATTCATTTCACTAGGTCACCATATCCTTAGTATACTAATTTTTGTATATCTAAATATTATCTTTTATTATTATTATTATTATTATTATTAAGACTAATATTAATAGCAGTTAATGTTTTTATTTATGTTTTTAGTTAATATTGTAATAAAATTTACTAAAAACTATCAAGCTGTAGCAAACTTTAAAGTGATGAAGGTCGAGTGGAAGATCTTTTATTTAAAGGAAAATAAAATAAAAAAAAAGAAGAAATATAAAAATAAATAAAATAAATAAAAACAACTAAAAATAAAGAATAAATATTTAAAAATGGAATTT
>CAJVQA010001150.1:0-27273 GCA_910591915.1 Cetraspora pellucida | reverse complement strand
GTAAAAACTTCAATTGAATTTCAATAAAGTTAAAGGCATGGCCTCACCGTTAATATTTAAAAAAAAAAAAAAAAATTTTTTTAAGATGATCATTAATTTTATTTTATATTTGCTAAATTTTTTTTACTATGTATAGTACTAATTATATAATATATAACAAAGATTTTAAATTTTATATAAGTTTAAAAACACTTAGTTGCTTTTCTTTTTTATATATTTTTATACTATTTTGTACTTTTTTTTTAAATGTTAAGATGAGTACTTGTGACCTAGGAGTTTATTAGTAATTTGTTAACATATAGCTATTGTATATAACAGTTATAAAGGCAATTATAAAAAGAATATACAACTAGCCACTTATACAACTTTAGTTATTGTCTATTTTAAATAGTTTATTTAAAGAATCTACACTAGTTACTATACCTAAAACCTTTCTGTAGATTCTTTATTTAAATGCTTTAATTTTTATATCTACTTCTATTCTACCAACTACAGATTAACTGCAAATATGCTATAGTTACTAAGTTATATTTAACTTTGTACTAAGCCTACTAAAGCTTTTTGTATCCTATACTTATAGCTAACCCAGTACCACTTTGGCCTAGATTATCACTTGCAGTCAGGGCTAATTATTAAACTGCTATACTTTTGTAAAGTTTACTAGAACTTGATACCTTTCTTTTCTAACTTCTACCTCTTATTTCTGAACCTAAAAGACTTTACAAACTACCAATTCAGATGGTCTGATATAGTATTCTAAGATCTTTTTCCTTTAGCAGTTTCTGGTAGCCTGGTTGGTATGTGCTCTTTTACACATATTGTCATCTGATCTGTTCTAGTTATTCTTTTTTAAAACTTTTTAATGGTCTAGTAGTATTGTTGAAAGTCCATGCTACCTCTTTACTTGAGATTTTTAAGTAGGTTTCTGTGCTTTAGTTTCTTAGTGTTATGCACCTGATAGTTTTATTATAGGTTTGCACTAGAGTTTTATGCAACACCAACTATTAATATTTCTCTATATACATGTAATATTATACTTTGCATAGATGCCCTAAGTTTAGATTCAAGATGGTGTTTCTAAGATTACAGATCATCTTTTTTGTTCAACTAATTAACAAGACACAGTTACTATAACACAAGTATAATTTTCAAATTTTACTGTTTATGAGATTTGAACACTAGATCTGCTACTTGAAAGTTAACAATCTGTTCATTTCAATAAGTTGCCATATCTTAGTTTTTTATATTTTCTACTGATGCTTTTTTATAAGTTATATGAACTTTTAAATATTCTAAAATAATATTTTTTTATTAACATTTCTGATTAAAAGGCATAATTTTGATTGCTTTAGGTCTTGTATCATATTGGAGTAAGTCTTCAGATTTAGCTTGTTAAAAAGTTCTTCTACTTGCTGCTAATAATTTATTATAAAATAAATTTATTCTTTAATGAATTTATATAATAATTGATAATTATAACTTTTATAGTTTGAAGTAAGGCAAAATTTTTGAAACTTGTCCTTAAATTTCAAGAAGCCTAGCAATTTTTTCTAAAGGCTAAAACTATTATTAGTTATTTTAAAATTATTGTGTAATTGTTGTACTAAGTTTATTTCATATTCTGTTAGTTTTAAAATCTATTGTCACAAAACAATATAATAGTATACTTATATAAATTCATGACTAGAATTTCTATCTAAATAGCAGATTGATAATATGGATCCATAGAGACATCTATTGTAAAAAGCTTTTATATATTTTGTTTATTCTCTATTTCAAATTTTCAAAAAGCTTATTAAAATCTTTATTATTTAGTAACTTAAGTGCTGTTAGTAGTTCTTGTTTAAAAAATATATTAAAATTTTCACAAAATTCATATAAAAACTTTATTTACTTATTTACTTTTTTTAGCATTTTGTGTGCATATCAGCCAGATAGAAGTTGAAACAAATAGTTTTCTATTTAAATATGAGGTATATGGAATCCTTTACAATATGAATTGCATTAATAGTTTATATAAGTGTTTACTAAATGTAACTAAGTACTAAATTTGAATATTTAATTTTTTATTTAAGAGCTAATTCTGAAATAGACACCTAGTTTGTGAGTATTAATAATTTATTAATAGATGTATTTAAAAACAAGAATTTATGTTTATAAATATTTAATTAAAATATTATACATACCAATCTGAAAGATATATGGCTAATGTATTCTAGTTATTTTTAAGTTTCTAAATGAACCAATTTGCAAATTCTATATATGCTTTATATTAAGTTAAATATTGCTTTGTGGTAAGCAATTCATATCTCCAACAACTTTAAATTAGTAATTGGGACTAAGAGAAATAATATTTTAATAATTTATTATATAACTTTTAAATTCAACTTAATTTTATATATTGAGAGATTTTTCTTTATTACTAGAATTGTATCTATTATAGAGATACCAAACCAAGTATAGAAGATTGTATGATTGTAATATCCATAAAAATCTAATCAAGAAAGGTAATTTGTCAAATGCTGTCTTTTTAAAATTTAAAAAAACAATATGCATTATATATATTCTACAACTAATTTTTACATATCTATATTTGCCTTCTTGTTAAATTAAACAATTGCTTCTTTTTTATTATTTGACATATAGACTATATTATTTGTTATCTATATTAAATAATTTTTTGAATTAATCCTATCTTATAGCCTGTAATTGCTTTGAGAGTGCTGCTTGCTACTGGTTGGCCAGTGCAATTGTTTAAATCTTTAAGATTGATTACAATAACTAATAGTATTTTTTTTTTATAATCTTAAAATATAATACATATAACAAAATATTTACTTTCTTCATGAGTTAATTTATTAACAAGAATTCTATATTGTGAACATTATATGGCTTTATGAATTTTAACTTTAGTTTTAATTTGTAAAACTTCTTTATATCAAGTACTTAGAATTATTATAGATAACTATCTTTTTAAGTATTCTTTAGTTAAGAACTCATAGACCAGTTGCAATAATTCAGCTATTATAGTTAAAGAAGTTTGGACAATTTGTGAAATCTTGGTTAAAAGCCAAACCATTTTGGATAAGTATTATTGATTATTTGTTTAAACAATATACTAATTTGATACTTAAATTTATTACTAGTATCTGCTTCAATTTTTTAATTAATAATCAAATAAATAAAATTCAATTTTTAATTTAGTTTTGTAAATGTTAATTTGAACTATCTAAAAACTGGTATTGCATATTAGATTTCAATTGCTTCACTTTAGCTTTTTATTTGCTAACTTTAATTCAGTATTTTTAATCTTTAAGTTTTCAGTTTAGTTTTTTTAATAATTTATAATAAATTTCAATGTCTGTTTTTGAAGATAAGGTAAAATAATTTTATTAATATGTTTTTCTCTTGAATATTGCATTGTATTAAATAATTTTAATGTATTAATTTTTTGTAATTTTACTATTTTATAAATTCTTTAAAACATATTTTTCTATTTTGTATTTTTAGTAATATTAGTAAAAAAATTATAAATTTTCAGAATAGATTTATAGTTAAGTAATTATTTTAATAATTTTTGAAATTTCATTTTATTAAAATTGTAAATATATCAAATAGTGCTTTTGCTTTGAAACTTTTGATATTGTAAACTTTTTTTCAAACTTTATAAAATTTCAGATTTATAATTCTATATTTAATAAATATGTTCACTATTTATTAATTTTTTAACAAATAAACTTCATGCAAGCATATATTAATTGTTTAATTATATAATAACTTTATTAATAAAATCAATGTTTGTTATATATAATTTAAAATTTTTAAATACTAATGATTATACAAAAACATTTTTAAACAAAACTAAAATAAACTTTTTTATTAAAATAATGTCTATTTTTAAAGTTTTTATTCCAGTAAGTACTAAATTTAATAAAACTGTTAGTTTTCTGTTTTGCTAAAAATTTATCTTTCTTAGACCAAACTTATATATTTTTATAAGCATTTTATTATTAAAACAATAAAACTCTCTTTGAGAATGTATAAGTTTAAGCACTTAGTTATATAAGTTAAAAGATAATTAATTATAACAATTAGATAGAGCTATGCCAATTAGACAGTATGCATGTACCTTATCATTATTGACAAAATATTATATTTTTGTTTTATATATATATTAACAGACTAAATTTATAATATGATAAAATTTTATAGCCTTGTTAAGTAATAAAAATAGTCAAGTTTTATTATTTATTTTTGAACTTATGTCCTAAAACTCTGTAATTAAAGAAAATACATATTGATTCTATTTACATTTTATTTAAGTTATTATAAAATTTTTAAACTAAAAGAAAAACTTCAAAAATTATTAAAATAAATCAATAATATTATAACCAAGTACTCAGATAAGGTTTTTAAATCAAAAAACTTTATTTTATTTTCAGAAAATACATTAGTCTTGTTCATTAAATAAGATAATTTATAAATAAATAAAGAAAAATTTGAAAATATGTTATTAAAAAAGAATTGTTCAAAATATGAGTTTATTATTTAAATCTAAAGATTAATTTTAAGAAAATTTTTTAACTTTAAAGTTAACTTTACAAAACTATTTGTCTCATATTTGTTATTTTCAAATGCCTAATTAAGATATTGTTAAAAAAGTGCAGTTATATAAAAAAATTTTTAAAAAATCTTTAAAATGATATATTTGAAAGACTTATTACAAATAGACAAATAATATTAGTAAATTCTTTTATATTGTAAGATTTTAATATATAATAAATGGCTTATTATAAAAACATATATACTTTATTCTTTAAACTTTTTTTATTTTTTTATTTATATAATATTAAGTAAGAAAAATGAAAATACATAAGTATATCAATTGAATATAAATGTATAACTAAGTATTATTTCTAAACTACATTATTGTTGCTATAAATATTAATAACATCTAGTATGATATTTATTTTTTTATTTTTGTTATTAGTTAAATTAACTTCTATTAATTATTAACTACAGAAAGAAGTAAAAGAGAAACCTTTAAGAATAGTTTAATTAATAAAAACAAGTATATAGTGAAATTTTGAGACAAGTTTTAGAAATAGAGAGATTTATATTAGTATTGAATATAAAAGTAGTATTATTGAGATTTGAAGGTTGAGAGATAGGTAAGTGGATATTGTTTTTCTTTTTAGTAAAAATAGAGATTCTTTATGCTAATTTCTATTTATGTTGTTTCATATTACAAGTTTGTCAAATAAAAAAATTGAATTATTTAAGTAGAGAATTGAATAGAAAGATGAAAAAATTGTTATTTGGTTTTTTAAGATTAGTTGCAATTGTATATGTTGGTTAAAGTTATTGTTTTCTGTATAATTTGAAAAATTGTATTGTATATGCTAAAGTTAGAATAGAGATTTTATAAATAACAAATTTGTAATATTGTATTTGAAGAAGTTTCTAGAAGGTTTAATGAATTTAGAGCATTAGTAATCTCATTGATGAGAATGTCTTTAAGGTGTAGAGGTAAAGTAAGCATTGAAGTAAATGTTCAGTATTTTTATATTAATTGCAGTATGAGCAGTTTGGAGTTAAATAAAGAAGAGAATAATGAATATTTAAATTGAACATTATTGGTAGATTTTTAAAAAGTATTTTGTTTCTAATAGAACATAGTTTGAGATTGAAATTTTGAGAGTTGATAATTTTAGTTAATAGTAAAATATTTATAGTTAGAAGCTTTTATAATAATTTTAGTTGAAAAAGTTTGTTAAATGTTTGAATTGAGATTAAGTTTTTGCAGAATTAATATAGTTTATATGTAATTATTATTTGATTCTAAGTAAAGAAAGTAAAAAAGTAAAAATGCTTAAGGTTAAGTTTAAGTTTAGTTTTGTTAGCACTCTGTTTGGCAAGAGTATTAACTATATTATATAAACTATTGTTTGAGTATAATTTGACTTTGTGTATAATGTAATTTATATTTTTGTGTTTTATTAGAAAATTTAAAATATGTATAATAGTTTAATTATTTTGTTTAGTTTATGAGTTATAGTTATAGTGTATAGAATTGGTAAGAGTTTAAATAGTTAATAAGCTGTCCAAATAAATATGAATTTGATAATTGGCAGATAAAATAAAAAATAAGAAAATGAGTGCTACTAGTTCTGCATATGTAGAGTTTGGTGTATAAGTTATAGAAGTATTAAATTTAATTTAAATATTATTTTCAAGAATTCAAGCAATGCCAGTAGATATGTTATCTGTTTGTGAATTTAGTATTGAGATATCTGTATAGAAGTGTAAATTGTTTGAATTCAAAAGTAATATTTTTAATATAAGTTTATAAGTTAATTTTAATATATAGAGTCTAATATTGTATTTTGAATTAGAAGGATTTTTGAAGAGAATAATAAAAGGGATGATAGTAGTTGTGAAACAGATTTATATAATTCTGCATAAATGTTTTGAAGTGCTTGTATTTCTTGATTATTAATATTAAGCTCAAAATATTGTTTTCTTTTTTGTATTTTGTATTTTAGATTGATAGTTTATTTATAATTTATTTGAAATATTGTAGAAGTTAAAGAAATATTAATATATTAGTTGTTGAGTTTATAATTTGGTATTTTTGAAAAAGTATTAAAGAATTTAATGTATTTGTTATTTTGTCTATATGCCAATTTGTAGAAGAGATAAATAGTTTATATGATTTAGGATTTTTAAATTAAAGTGTAATAAGATTAAGTGTGTTTAAAAATATATTAATTTGTTAGATCTGAAGATTAAACCATATATGTAAAATAAAGAAAAAAGAAATCTTGTTTGTAAGTATTTTGAACCAATTTGGAATAGGACTTCAAAAAGATTTGTAAGTTCTAAGATATATGTTTTTTTATAAAAGTAAATTGTAATTGTTAGCTACAGTATAAGTACTTGTTAAAGGAAAAGAATTTTATTGTTTTTAAGACTTAAAGTTGTAGAGCTGTTTAGTAATAGAATAAAATTATAGATATCATTTAATTGGTTAATTTGTTTATAAGTTGTTAATTAGTTGAGATAAAGATTGATAAGTAAAATATTGTTTTTATTTAAATAAGCAAGCTGGGATATTATAGTAAAATTAGAGGTTTTCTTGTAGTTTTCTATAACTGTATTCTGAGTTAGGAGTGGTTTTCATATTTTAGAAAGCCATTTCTTAATTTAGTATATAGAAATTTGATTCAAAATTGTATTAGTATTAAAATATTTTTTTATGTTGCTACTACTAACTTGTAGCATAAGTTTGTTAAATGTTGAAATGTCAAGCAGTTGTAAGTTAGTTAGTATATTATTGTTTGTATTTGCAAATAGATAAAGTATATGTTTTGCACATTTTGTTAGAAGACTTAATAATTGTTTTAATTTGATTTGAGAAAAAGAGCAGATTTGAAGTAGATATTCTAATAATGGTGATAAGATGATATTGAGAAGCTAAAATATTTGTATAGAGAAAAGTTTTTTGTATTGAATAATATGGATAAATTGAGATGTTTTACTAAAAATTTTTTCTATTGTAGATTTGGTTGAACCTTTCCAATTTAAAAAGATTCCTAGATGCTTGTTTGTTTTATTTGGTTTATAAGATGTAATTGGTTGATTGTTAAAAATTATAGGTATTAATTCTAAATTGGTATTAAATAGTATTTTTTTGTTAGATGTAATGTGAATTAGATCAGATTTAGATGGGTTAACTTGAATATTATTTAGTTGATAGAATTCTGAAATATTATCTAAGATATTTTAAAGATTATTTTTAGATTTATAGTGGCAAACTGTATCATCAATGAAAGCAAGAGATAGTATTATTATATAAGTTTGTAGAGTTAAAAAGACTATGTTTAAAGGAAATTGTAATAAAATTTGAGAAGTTTGAAGCTATATTTTGAATTTATATGGCTAAGAATAGGATTATAGTATATTTTTCAAAGTAGTAAAGAATAGGTTTTACTTTGTTTTATGCCTAAGTATAATGTAATTGAGTCATTAAAGCTATAAGCTATAATCATTTTAGTTTTTCTGTCTTGGTAAAGAAATTTAATAAAGTTTAAGCCCTAGTTAGAAAATATCAATATGTTTACAAACATCTAATAACCATTTAATATTAATTTTGTCGAAAGCCTTAGACATATCTTGAAAGAGTATCTAAGCCTTTTTGTTGTTAGTTTTATAATATTCAATTATATTAAGTAATATTTGTATAGAAATGTGAGTTGAGCTATTTTTAGTTGTTATGAAGTTAAGATTACTTAATAGTTGATGTTAAGTAATAATTTAGTCAAAACAAGTTGTAAAAGTTTTTATAAACCATTTTTTGATTGGTTTAATAAATAATATTAGTTTGACTTAGTCTAAAATAAAATTCCAAGAGGATTTTTTAAGAATTAGAAAGATGTTAGATGTTTTTTATATTGTTAATTCTTGTTGTAATAACAGGCATTTAGTTAAGAAAAGTCAAATAATATTTTGGGCTTTTGGATTTAAACATTTTAAATGTTCATAATTTGTTTCTAATGAATTTGCTGCTTTTTGATTTAGAAGGTTATGTGTAACTAACTTTGTTCTATTCTTCAATAGAAATTTTTTAGAATAGATCAACAAAGTAGGGTTCATTTTTTGGTTAGGGTTTGTAAAGTTCATAGAATTTTGTATTTTCTTAAATTAGTATATAAGGTAGTTCTTTGAAGTAGTCTTGAAAATAGAATTGTAAAGCTTGTTTAATTTCAAATAGTTGGATAGTAAGTGTATTTTTAGATAGAAGTTGATCTAAGTTAATGCTATTATTATGTTTTTTTAAGACATAGAAAAATATTTTAGGGTTTTGATAAAAGTTGTTATTGCTTTCTTCTAGTTTGTTTTAAATTTTTTTAAAGTTTTTTTTTGTTTTTTTTTAAAAAATTTGTGTTTTAAAAGTTTTGATTTTAGTGGTGTAAGAATTGAAAAGAATAGTAGAATTTGAATTATAATTAGTTGATATTGAACAAAAAGGTAATAAGATAATAATATTTGAGTATTTGTTTATATATAAATTATAAGTTTGTATAAAATTGGGTTTGTTAATTGATGTTTTAAATAAAATGGCTTGTTTAAATTGTTTGTATAATAGTAAAAGTATTAGTGCTAGTTGTTCATTTTGATATAGATTTATTTTAATTTGAATAGAATATGCTTTTAAACTGCTTTAGTTAGGATTTTGTTAATTTGGTTCTATATGATGTTAAGTTTAGAATTATTTGAAATATTAGTAATAGGTATAAAAAGTTTTTGTAAGTTTTGTTCAGTATGGTTTTGTAGTTTTTAATTTGTTTATTTTCAGTTAGTTTTTATTAATATATAGTTCTTGTTTGTAGAAAATGTATATTAATTTTGAAAAGATTAATTGTACATTCAAGTGAAACTATTAAGTAATCTGATAAGGTAAATGGGTTAAGTAAAATATCAGTAAAATCTAAAAGTGTAATATAAACATTAGTTCATATTTAATCAATTCGACTATATTGTTATTATGTATATAGAAGAATATAGAAGTTAAAGAATAAAAAAGTCTATAGGTATCATAAAATTAAAGAGCTTTAAAAGAGAGTGTTTAGATATATTAAAATTTTTTGAGATATTTCATTTAGGATTGGGAACACTATTTAGGTTTTCTATTAAGATGATTTTGTAGTTAGTTTTGTTAAAAATAGAAGTAAGATATAAAAGAATATCTTGTCAAAGTTGTTTTTTTTCTTGAGTTGAAAAATAAAATTGAATTAGCTTAATGTGAAGATTTTTAAGAAAAATGTTAATTTTTATAAGAAAGTTTTTGTAAGTTTAAATTTTTTCAAATATGTTTAGCAAGTGATTTGTAAATTAAAATTTTTATACTATTTTGACAACTATTACTTTGTATCCAGAAGCTTTTATAATTTAAGATTTTTTGTAAGAGTGTTGAAAATTTTGCTTCTTTAATAGATAAGTGTGTTTCTGATATTCCAAAGATTTCTATTTAATTTTCTAAGATATAGTCAATTAAATTTAATTGTTTGTAATTGTCTAAAAGATTATTAACATTAAGTAAATGTATTTTGATTAATTTTGTAATGTTTGAAACTTTTAGTTCATTTGTCTTTATTCGATCAATTTTAGTTAGACATAAGGTATGTTTAGATGTAATTATTTATAATATATTTAAAAATAGTATTATAGTAATTGGATTAGATAATTGATCTAATATAGTAAAAAAGACAGTATTTATATTAGGTATTTTTTTAGTTTAAAATAGTTGCTAAGAGTAGGTAACCATATGTTTTATAGGGAAAAGAGTCTAATATAGTACAATCTGGTATTGTTAATTCAATAGTATTTAAATAAATATAAATTTCTGTTTTTTAAGTTTATAGATATTTTAATTAGATTGAGAAAGTAATTTTAATATAAATATTAAATAAATTTGATAAGTGTAACAGATTCAGATATTTGAGATAATTTGTAATATTTAAAAAATTTCTTGTAATGTTTCCTATCTCCATAAAAGTTGAAGTATTGGAAGTAAAAATTAATTTGTAATATCTTTTACAGAATCACTTACCATTTTAAGCTTAGCTTGCACAGTCATAAAGAATACTATAGTCTGTTCTATATATTGAGTCTAGCTGTCATATTCCTAGTTCTTTACTACAATAGGCTTTACTACCTGTCTATTGTTATTATTCTTCTCAAAGAATGATCTATAAATAGTAAAGAACATCATAATTTTAGAAGTGGCAGTTACTTTAATGTTGTCTGTAGAAGAACTTATTGAAAAAGAGTTTTTTGGTCCTAAACAAGGTTGTTAAGTGTTTTTTTTAAAAAGTGGAGTTATCAGAATTATTATTCTGAGTAGTAAATAGAGTTAGATTTTCTTTTTTAGCTTCAGGTTCATTTTGGTTTTGTATAAAGAGCATATTATTGTATTAAATAGAAATAGAGATGTTAAAATATTTAATTATAAAATTTTTTAATTTTGAATAGTAAATTTTGTCATAATTGATTATAGTTTGTTTAAGAGATACTTTGAATTGAGATCAAATTTCATATAAGTGATTATGCAAGCTAATGTATATATATCAGTAGTAAAGTATATGATTTTTTCAAGAGCTTTTTCTTTAGATAACTCTTGAATTTCATCATTTTTAGCTGCTGTTTGTAAATATTTTTTTAAGTATTGGTAAAAATAATATATTGTTCAAACTACTTCACTATCAATATTGTTAAGTAATATGAAGCTTTTTTTAGTTAATATGGCTAATTTTTTTAATTTAGTTATAGGTATTGGTTCTGAAAAGGTTGCTGCTAGTTGTTGATCAAGTTGGAATAAATTAGTTTTTAAAAAAGGATATTTCTATTTTTTGAATTAGATTCTAATACTGAATAAGATTTAAATGATTAGAGAAGTAAAATTAGGAAATATTTTTAAGATTATGTTCAGTGTTATCTGAAAGTAAGCTATATGATTTGCTATAACATTTATAAAAGTGATGAAGTGCTACTTTGAAGGTAGCTTTAGAGTGTTCTTGGAGTAAAAATAAGATATTTGGAAGAGTGTAAGTTTTTGGTAAAAGTTCCTTGCAGCTTCAACAAGCTTTTGAGATATTAATATTTTGATGTAGTTACTTGTTTTTTGTTAGTCAATTTTTTTAAATTAAATTTTGTATTTTTCAAAGAATTTTTAAAACCAGGTTTTATAAGTTTTAATATGAGGCTTAAGTGAAGAAATTTTGAAATTATCTTTAAATTTTTTTGCAAGAATGTTTAGCTTGACTTTGATATTAAATCTGTTATTATTTTGAATATCAAATAGTAACTTATCTGTATTATAATTAATGTCAAAATTTAAAGTAAAGTGTAAAGATTTGATATCAAGTTTTTTATAAATTTTCAAAATTAATAGTTTTGTAAGTATAGGCATGCTATGTTAATAGCAACTTTTTTTCTGTTATTTACTAAGTATAATGTGATAGAGTAGTGTAATCAAAAAATGTTAAATAGTCTAGTTAGTAAATAGTACTGTTGTAAATTTAGTGAATAAGCCTTTGGGAGTTTCAACTAAAACTTTAAAAAGAATAGGATTTGATTAATAAAATTCAGGATTAGTTTCAATCAAGAATTTTGGTTTAGTATTACCTATTTTGTTAAGTATATAATTAAATAAGTATTTTGCAGAAAGTCTGTTGTTAGGTTTTGTGTTTGTTAGTTCAGTAAGAATTTATTGTCCTAGATTGAAGTTTATAAGATATGATTTTAAAAGTATAAAGACTTGTAGTACTAATGATGTGCTCAATTTACTGTATTTTTGCATTTTAGAAGTAATAGGATAGTTTAAAAACCAGTAGTAGTCATTTGTTGTATCATGTTTTTGTAGAGTTGCTTTTTCTTTTTTTTTTGTTTGATCTTTTGGTTTTGAATTGTCATGATTTTAGTTTTTTTGTATATTGTTGTTAATAAACTGATTATTATCTTTGGATTCATTATTTGTTTTAGATTTTTTAGGCAATTTTGTAATAAATTTCTTAAAAAATATATGTTTTTCTTCAGCAAATAGTTGCTAGCATTTGATTTTACAGTAGAAATTGTACTGTTCCCAGTTCATAGATTTTGGAGAAGTTGGATATTTAAGTTTGAGAGTATAAATACAGTGTGTATGAGCAGAGAAACTTCTTTTACTATTTGTAAAAGTTAGAGCTTTAGGGTCTAAAGAGTTTTTGTTGTCTTTGAAAATAATACAGAATATATTCTTAGTTTTGCATATAATATATGTCTGTATATCTGTATATAATGTAAAAATAGTTTAAAAAAATAGGCTCAGTTGAGGTTTTTCTAATATCACTACAGAAAGTAGGAAATAGGTAAGTAATCTTATGTTTGGATTAAAAGTTAGATCTTAAAAGAATTTTAAAAAATTTAAATAATTTAATATCAAAGTTAATTTCTATAAAATTAAATGAATCTGAGATAATAATGGAATAGTAATATGTTGTAAAGCAAAATAGATATAATATTTTTTAAAGAGGCAAATAGTAATAGTAGGTTCAATAGTCCTTGCAAAAAATAAAAGCCATTTTGTAAATTACATATTGTAAGATTGAAGTTGATTTATAGAGCTTTAAGAGTTTGAACATTGTTATTAAGAATAATAGAACCAAACCTGTTACTATATTTGGAGAAATAATTATTAAAATCAAAGAAGTTAGGTTCAATATTAATAATGTTTAACATTTTATATAACTACCTTTTAGAATAATATTTATAAAGTTTAATTAGTACAAACTATTTGTATAATGCTGTTATTTAGAAAAATTATATAATTATCTAGGCTTTCAAACTATTTAAGAACTATCTGTAAAGTGTAATATATTTGCAAAACCTAATTGGATATTTATAAAATTTTAATAGGTATCAAAAAAGTAAAAATTCCAGGACAACCTAGCAGATTTTTCTAAAATGCCAAAGAAAAAACCTGTAAAGCCAAGTTTTAGATTTTGCCTTTTTGTTTATATCTTAATAAGGTTTGGTTTGTTTATAATAAAATATATATTAAAATGATTTGCACAAGGTGCTTGGTATTTTCTACTAAGAAATAGAATATGTTATCTTAGTAAAAATGTATAATAAATAAGCAAAAATCAAAATTTTAGTTTTAGAACTTTTTTTAGTAGCCAAGTGTTATTGAAATCAAAACATATTTGTCTAGAAGAAAAAAAGTAAGCTCAATAACTTTACTTAAGAGCACAAGTAAGGTTTATTTAGTAAGATTTAAGAAATAATTAAATGTTTTTAGCAGAATTTTGGTACAAATGATCTATAAAAAGAGTTACAGAATTGGTTTTATTTTTTAACTTTAAATACAAATTATTTAATAAGAAACATAGTAACATAATGAACTAATCATGTTTTAACTTTCAAGTGACAGGTCTAGAGTTTAAATTTCAGTGTTAGTAAAATTTTAAAATTTTTTCTGTATTATAGTTAACTGTCTTTTGCTAATTGTTAAAATAAGATACCTTTTATCTGTATTATATTAGTATAACTGGAAGGTCTTATAGCATTTGTGCAATAGTTGTATCTTGTATAGAGAAACACAAACTGGTACTAGATAGTATAAATCTGTAATAAGTCTTTGTGGTTATATAGATTACAAAAACAAAAAAGATAAAAGTTTACTTGAAAGATCTAAGTAAAAATGTAGTCTGAACTTTCAAAAATGCTATTGTAAAAACTAGACTTATGAAATAAAACTAAACTTGTGAAGTTAGATAAAAGCAAGTTAGTCTTTAAAAAAAAGCTATTGTAACTAGCTAGGCTATCAGAATTATAAAAAGGATAACAAAAAAAAAGGTTATATGCTAAAAAAACATGTAAACCAAAGATATAAGTTGTACTTATTTTTTTGGATTATCTGAACTAAAAGTTTAATAGAATTTAAATTAAATACTAAAGTAATAAGGATATGTTGTAAAGCAAATAGCAAAGTTAGAGTAAACTCTACAAAGCCATAGCAGTTTAATGATACATTCTAGCTGCAAGTATTGGTTTTAGTCATAGCATTATCAGATCAGCTATAAGAGTAAAATACAGATGATTTTGAAATATTTTGTACAAGGTAAAGGTTTTTTTTTTTCTTATAAGCAGTTATGCTAGTACTTTATTAAGATTTTGAAATTATATTTGTAACTACATAAATATTCCTAATATCTAAGTCTAACATCATCTGGCCATCTTAATAGTACCTAAATGCAACCTGTTGCATTACTTCAAGCAGAAGTAAGCTGCTTGTCTAACTACTTAAAGTCTATAATGAAAGGATCTTCTTTCTTCTATGACAAGTCCCAACTTTGTTTTCATTACTTTTTTCTTAACTTGGTTTTCTTTTTTTTTTACTTTTTCTTTTTTTTCTTCTATTTTTTGTTGATTTGCTTTTTCTCAATTTTTTTTAACTTTTCTCTTCTTTCTTTTTTAGTTTTACTTGTTATTACAATTTTCTTCTTCTACTTATTAATTTTTTTACACATATTCTCTATACTTGCTCATAGAATGTGTTCTAGGCTGTTATTGCTATTGTGTTTGCAAACTGCTATCTTGATTTTGTGTTTAAGAGCTGTGTTAGTCTGTCTTGTGTTTCTTTTAGGATTAGGTTTTTAATTAATGCTTCTCTTATTTTTACTTCTTCTATTTCTATTTTCCTAAAGAGTGCTGTATATAACACATATAAAGGAATTCAAATTTTTTCTTTATCTTTTAATCTCTTTCATGCTGTTGCAATAGTCATTTTTTGAATTCTCTTCTAAAGACTTCTTTGCTTTTTGCATGCTGCCAAGTGTGCTTATGTTTCTTTTACTTTATTTTGATATACCTGACATTCTACTGTCATGTATATATCTGGTCTTCTTCTGTTGAGTTCTTCCAATGTTGGAAGTTTATCTATTATGCATTTAATAAATACACTTTAGCTAGAGTTACTTCTTCTCATTATGCAATATATTTCCTTAGTCATCTTTAGCCTTTTTCAAAAATAAGTCCAATCATAAATTGTAATTTCTGTTTCTGGCTCTTGATCATTAACTGCTCTTGTTTCTTTTCACTCTGCTCCAAATCTTATATTCATTACTAACTTGCAAAGCAGTCTGCTAGTATGTCAGTTTGTTTATTTTTCCACTCTAGGTAGTACTTTATTTTTCTATAACTGAGTTTTTCAGCCTATACTATTTTCTTATTTATTGTTTCTTTTTTTGCTAAACTATCTGCTTTATTATTTTATTTATCTTTGTTATGACTTTTTACTTTAATTAAATCTATTTGAATTTTTTTCATTATAACAAGGTCTTTAATTTTCATTATTTATATTGCATTTTTTTTCTTAATAATCTTGTTTTTATCTGCTTGCTTCAAGCTTCTACTAATGTTTCTTATTACAGTATTATTATTTGTATATATTTCTACTTGCTTCTTTCTTAATATTATTAAAATTGCTACCCAAATTGCTACCAACTCTGCTACTGTTGATGTTTGCCAACCTTCTAGTTCAAGTGCTGCTTCTTCTTCTGACTATTTTTGTGTTTTATTTGTTTAAACCTATATTATAACTATATTATTTCTAGATTCTAGCTCTTTACTATCTTTTATCTTGGCTGCACAATCTGTATATATTGTATACTTGTTCTTGTTTTTTCAATATTTTTTTCTAGAATTTCTTTTATTTCTTAACTGGTGTTTTCTTCTAATTTTTGTTGTTTAATAATCTCTATCTCTAGTTCTTCTATTATTATAAAACTTTCTAACTTGCATTCTCTTACTTTTGTTTTGTCTACTTCTGTCTTGTATGTTATTTGATATATTACTATCTTAATTTGGTTGCTGCCTTTTCTTATTAATGCATATAGAACTATATTAAGATTTTTGTTTAGTCTTATCTATTGCTGGCAGCTATTCTCTATTTGTTCTTTATTTCTTATATACCCTTTGCATCTATTGATCTTAGTTGCTAATTTATTCTTTTTATACTACATTTGCTAGTGTTCAATTAATATTTTTTTCTTTTTCTTTTTAACTATTTTTTTTAGCTGTTTGTGATTTTATATAACATATACTACTTATTCTTTTCTTCTTTTATCTTCTAATATAAGTTTCTATTTAACTTGCATTGTCTGAATATTTTGTTTACTTGTTCTAAAGTACCTTTATACTAATTTATTTTCTAGGCTGATAAGCATTTTTGATTTAATTGCTTTGAACTATTCTGCTTTTTTTTCCTTACTCAATTGGCTTTAATAATTTTTTAGTTGCTGTTATATAATTAGCTTTTCTTTCTTTGTGTTAAGCAGTTGGTTTAGATATATTAGACCTGTTTTATTTACTCTAACTGCTCTTTTTTTTTACAATTGTGCATCTACAAGTTCTTGTATTTTAGAACTATATCCAAACATTATCTATAGCTTACTTTCTAATTTTATATTTATTTTTAATTTTATTGCTTTGAGTATTGTAAGATATGCTAAGTTATTTTTCAAATATGTTTCAATTTTTAGTCTTTTCTTTGTCTTCTATATGTCTTCTGTTAAGCCTACTCTTTGACAGGCTTGTGTTATTCTTAGCTTTATTAGTTGTCCAAAACTGTTCTGTCTTTTTAGTCTTGCTAATAGGCTGCCTACTTGCTTTATAGTTAACTCTTGTCATAATGTTCTACAGCTACTAAGGTCTTTGTGTTCTATTACACAATTTTTTATTGTTCTTTATAGGCTGCTTTTTTGTTTTGCCAGGCTCATTATTAGTTAATATATTTTATTTAGACTTCTGTCTAATATCTTTGTTAATTGTAGTATATAGGTTAGTTTAGATATTATTACTATATTGTTTATATATGCAATCTGGCTTATTGTTATTTTTTTATACTTTAGATCTCTTATAGTTTGGCTTATTATCTCTTTTGCTTTCTTTTTTATTTGTTCTTTTTACATTCTGTTGTTTAACTATATTTTCAATGAGTAAACTATTTTATGTCTTAGTTTTTCTGTTATTTTACTTTTCCTATATATTACTGCTTTTTTTCTTTTCTGACCTTCATGTTTATTATTATTAGTTTGACTTTAACCTATTTATTTCTATACCATTTATTTTAAAGAACTTTTTAGTTATTTCTAATATCTCCATTAATTGTTCTTTACTGCTTGCAATCTATGTTGTATCATTTATATATGTAATTGCTGCTTGATAATACTTGTAATATTGTTGTATTGCATATTTCTTTGAATTTGTTGCTTAACTGTATACTCAAACTTTTATTTTCTTAAACTTTTTCTAATAGTAGATCATAGAAGAAACACTATATTAATAGTAAGATTACTTTATCTTAGTCTATTCTATCTTCTGCTATTAGTTTTCTATTAGGCTATAGGCTGTAATTATTCTTAATTGTCTCTTATGAAAAAGATTCAATATATATTTAATTGTTTAGATTTTTTATATAAATAAACTGTTTTAAAAACTTAGTAATTATAGTATATTTTTATCAATATCAATTAGGATTATTAATAGATATAAGCAAATAAGTGAATATGGAAACTAAAATGTTTAAATAAGAAATTTACAAGATATAATAACTAGTCAAAACTTTTAAGCAGACTATTTAAATTAGACAATAACTAAAGTTATATAAATAACTAGATGTATACTCTTTTTATAGTTGTCTTCTGTAATTGTAATACAACTATTAGCTAAATATACTATTAATAAAATTCTGAGTTACAAGTACTTATCTTAATATTTAAAAAAAAACAAGTTATTTAATACTAAGATAAATGAAGAATTTTCAAAAAATATATAAATAATTGTTCTTTATTTTGCATAGCATTATCAAAAGTATTATTTTTAGAGTTTTAAAATTATTGTATTAAACATGTTCTATAAATTTAATATTATATTTTAACAAAAAAATAATACTTCCAATTATATTAATTATAATATTTAATAAAATTAAAATTGTGATTAAAACTTATAATTAAATTTTTTATAAATTTATTATGTAATTTCTTATTTTTTTGTATCTATATTGTATATTTTCTCTTTTTAGATATTTATTATTATAAGATTTATTACTATAAAAAGTTAAAAGTTATATACAATGCTTAAAATATTTTTTAGCTATTCATATAACTCTTTATAAAAATTATATAAATTAATAAATTTTTAATAAAATTTGTTTTTTAAAAAGCATATTATTTTTCATAAATATAAGATATTTTGAATATTTTGAAGAAATTTTTAGTTTATCAATTTGTAAAATTTTGAAAAAATATGATTTAAATTTAGTATTTTCTTATAAAAAGATAATTAAAATTTGAACTGTATTTTCTTAAAATTTTATATATTAACTTAATTAAAAATTTTATTAAAATATTTAGAAGTCTTTAATATTAAAAAAATATATTTTTTAAAAAAGAAATTATAATTTGATGCATCAGTGCACCATAGTGTACCAATTATACTTTAGAATAAGTATATTAGCACATAACAGATTTTTTAATTGAATTACATAATTTTTATAATACATATAACCTTATGTAATACAATATATAATCTTGTATAACAGCATAATATATATCTGTTATATAAATTATATATATTAATTGGATGTATTTATTTGTATTATATAAGAGATGCACCATAGTACAGATGCACTATTTTAAAAAATTCAAAAAAAATATTAATAAGCTAAAGAAAATTTATTAAAATTTTAATATTTCAATATAAATTATATTTAAGTTATACAAAAAATTGCACCAATTAAATTTTATATTAGACTATATATAGTTTTGATTTATATAGTATATATATTTTTTTAATATTAAAGTTCCTGTTTTTGAAGATCAATTTTTTTATTCAAGTATTTAAACATGAATGCCTCTAGAGGTTTCTATATATAGAAGGTTACAACTAGCCACATATACACTTTTGGTGTCTAATTTAAGTAGTCTGACTATACATTACTATACAGGTTCTATCTTAGATGTCATATCTGCAAGCCAACTACAGATCTTGTCTATTTAAACCTTCTGCATATGTAATCTGACTTGTGATCATGAAGATATCTTCTGAGCTATACTTATCCAAAGTATCCAATGTTTTCAAGACTCTTAGGACTAGTTTATTCTTAATAGAAAACTTATTAGAACCTAATGTGTTTTACATACAGCTAATTTAGTTTTATACAATATGCTATAGTTATCTAACACTTGCAGTTACAGAAGTTATTTGTTTAACTGCTACATTATACTATTTCTATCCTTGTAAAGTTCACTAGAACCCCAGTATCTATTATCATGATATCTTCTCCATCATCTCTTACTAACTGCTACTTAGAACCAATAGGACTTCTCTGACTTCTAATCTAGATAGTCTGATATGATATACTTATATATCTTTTTTTTTTAGCAATTTTGTTAGCCTGGTTGGTCATATGCTTTTTTATATATCTTGATATCTGGTTTATCTACTTATTCTTTTGAAGGTGTTTTATAGACTTTCATCAGTCTGACCATACTATCAAAAGTTTATACTACCTCTTTATTTAGGAATTTCCAGGTAGGCTTCTGACTCTTTGGTTCCTTAGTTTACTGCATCTGGTGGTTTTATTGTGGATTTGCACTGAAGTCTTATGTGATACTAATTATTAATATTTCTCTATGTATATGTAATATTATAATTGGCATAAATATCCTGAGCTCTCATTTGAAATAGTACAATTTAAGATTACAGATACACAAATTCAACAAATTGTTAAGAGACAGTTTGTTATAATACAGATTAATTTTCAAATTTCATTATAGGTAGAATTTGAACCTTAGACCTATGAACATTATATAAATAAAAAAAAACCTTAGACCTGCTACTTGGAGGATGACAACCCAACCACTACACTAGGATCACTATCCTCTATCTATATAGTATATTAAATATCCTAATATAAAATTATTTTATATAATTAACAGATTATGTGATGCTAACTAATGCTTTAAATCAGATTGGATCAATCCAAAATCTGACTTAAAATTTTGAGTCAAATTGAGTTCAGATTAAAAAAATCTATTTTAAAAATTTCTGATTAGATTTAAGTTAGATTCAAATTGAACAATAATCTGAATTGAACTAAACCTAACTCAACCTAAAATTATTCAAATTAGAGATACTTGGAATAAGCATTATATATTTTTTTTAGTTCTAATAGCAAGTATATATGTTTATAATAGTAAGTATATAAGTATTTTTAAATAATAGTTTAAATAAAACCACTAATCTGATTTCTTCAAATGAAATTGTTATGACAGATTCTCAATTTTGATCAGTTAATGATTACAGATTGCAAAATTTTTTTGCATTATATAATTTATTAATTTTCAATTATAATATTGATTTTTTTTATTACAAAAATAGAAATTTTAAAAAATAATCTTGCATTATAATAAAATTTGTATAGGAACAATATAAAATTTTGAGTAATTTTGGGCAAATATTTTCTCATCATTCTTAGCCAATCAAAATTGAGAAATTGCTATAAAATTTTGTAAACCAAAATTAATAAAACTTTTTTTTTGAATTCTATAAATTATAGAATAAAAATAAAAAATTTTCATTGATTCTAGTATGCAATGCATGACTTTTACTGTAGTAGTTATAATGCATATCGAGTTTGGATTTGATTAGCCAACTTTGTTAGTCATCATTACATGAATTTTAAAAGCAAAATGGTGACTGAATTCATTTTTTAAAAAATTTTAATATATTAGCCTTAAAATTTCGGTTGGGTTCGGGTTGGTTCATAACCGACCCGATCCGATCCGTTCGGAGCACTAGTGCTAACTTTTTTGTGTCCAGGAGTGGCGTACACTTATTTCTGCAAGTGATGCAAATCCAAAAAAGAACTTTTCTTTGTAGATCGCAGGATTAGGTACAATATCAGTGTAACGTGAAATCGAAGGCTTTTTTAAAACATCGCCAGTAACTCTAAATTTTGCCCAAAAAATTGCATTGACGTTCTAACAAAAAAAATTCCTACCATAATTTACTATACTATGCTTCTTATATTAACCTTAACCGTAACCCTAACGCTGGTCAAAATTTCACGTGATTTGTATCACTTGCAGAAATAAGTATTTCCCAGGAGGCGTACAAACCTAAAATAAGTGCCACAGTAAATTGCCAAAATAGGTAATATTAAATTTGCATATTTATATAACACTGTAAACTTTAAACTTTAGAATGAATTGGCTTTCTCCAACGTTAAGTTGTATTTATATGTATTCGTGTATTGAAGAAAATTACAAGTATGGCACTTCATAACAAAAAACATGACATCAACTCTGGGAAGGACGTGCCTGTAAAATTGATTAATGAATTTTCACTATATCGAATTCGACATCAGAAGAGTCTGGTCATTCGGTAACGCCTTTATAATTTAAACTTCTACCCTTTTTCTAATATTTATGATCCTATCATGTTGTCTGTACGACCAGAACACTATATGTAATCAATTTTATATTAATTTTTTTTAGGGTCGTGAAAACTCATGAATCAATTTACAGTTTATCGTACCGTTATCAAATATGGTCTCTTGATGACAAAAAATTCTGGCATTCATGAAAGTTATCAAATCCTAATTACTGTATATTAAATTATAATTTGAGATTATCAACTTTTAGTTTAAAATGGTACGTAAAGTTAATACCAGGAAGTTAAAAAAAGAAAAAAAAAATCAGAGTGTGACTAAGAAATTTTTTTTTTTGTTAACCAGGATTACTGTTTGAATTTTTGACAAGTCATTATACAAATTAAGTAGGGCTATTATCAGCTTGGATGGCTTAGCTTATCTCCTAAAAGCAGTAATTCAAGTAGCCATGCTCAAGCTGTGGTTTTAATACAGTAGCCGAAAACGTAATACTAATTGTATATACGTACATAACAATTATGAGTCACGGCTTAAGCCAAGTTATAAGCTAAGCTATGACTCAAATATATATCTCAAGCCATATCTCAAGCTGTGCCTCTAAGCTATAGCTTAGAGGTGCAGACATATTTTTGTAATGTGGTCGTAATATATGTCTGCACCTCTACTATAGCTTGGTTACTACAGTCAATTCTCTCTAAGTGGAAGTCAATGGGCAGAAAATTATTTTGTGATTAGAATGAATTTGCAATTAAAGAAACTAAATTAATACATAATCAATAAAGTAATATGACTGGCTAACAAAAATTTTTGAATTTATTATAAGTCCGATAAGAATTAAATTAGTTTGTTGTATTTAGAAAGAACTTGCGTGCACTTAGAGGGAGTTGACTGTATTAAATTACGTACAACTTAATTGGCTTGGTTCGGCTCGGCTTCGTTAAAGCCCTAAAATTAAGTGACCATAGATAGAGTTGATTCATGAAACATCTTTCAAATTTATATTGATGCTAGTAATTAATCCAAGCAATTGTATTTGTAGATGTATGGACATAAAGAATTCTCAAAAATTGAACAAACTAATGAATTTATATTAAGAAGTCATGAAGAAGCTTATTTTATGACGAGATGTGAAGATTTAAGCAAATCATTAGAAATTGAACCGAATAATACATATACATTATGTGAACGCGGGAAAACTTATCGTATATTGAAGAAATATAAAGAAGCACTCAAGGATTTAAATAAATCATTAAAGATTGAACCAGACAATGCAGAAGTATTAAGAATTCGTGGCGATATTTATCGTAAAATGAATAGGTATGAAGAATCACTTGCAGACTTAAATAAATCATTAGAAATTGAACCAAACAATGCAGAAGCATTAGGAATTCGGGGCGATACTTATCTTAAAATGAATAGATATGGAGAATCACTTGCAGATTTAAATAAGTCATTAGAAATTGAACCGAATAATGTAGAAGCTTTAAAAATTCGCGGAGAATCACTTTTAGGTCTAAATATGATATTAAGATTTAAACCAAATAATGCAGAAGCATTAAGAATTCGGGGCGATACTTATCGTATGATGAATAGATACGAAGGATCACTTGCAGATTTAAATAAATCATTGGAAATTGAGCCAAATAATGCATTTTCATTAAGAAGTCGTGGAGAAACTTATCGCATGATGAATAAATATGAAGTATCACTTGAAGATTTAAATAAATCAATAGAAATTGAACCAAATAATGCAGAATCATTAAGAATTCGTGGCGATATTTATCGCATACTGAATAGATATAAAGCATCACTTGCGGATTTATATAAATCATTAGAAATAGAACCAAACGATGCAACTACCTTAAACAATCGTGGATTAACTTATCAAGAAATGGGCAGATATGAAGAATCGCTTACGGATTTAAATAAATCATTAGAAATTAGACCAAACGATCCAACTAACTTAAAGAATCGTGGATTAAATTATTATAAAATGGGAAGATATGAAGAATCACTTGCAGATTTAAATAAATCGTTAGAAAATAGGCCAAGCGATGTATCTACTTTACATAATCGTGGATTAACTTATCAAAAAATGGGCAGATATGAAGAATCACTTGCAGATGCAACGTTCTTAAATAATTGTGGATTAAATTATCAAAGAATGGGCAGATATGAAGAATCACTTGCGGATTTAAATAAATCATTAGAAATTAAACCAAATAATGCATTTACATTAAGCATTCGTGGTAATACTTATTGCAAGATGAATAGATATGAAGAATCACTTGCGGATTTAAATAAATCATTAGAAATTAGACCAAACAATGAAATTATCTTAAATGATCGTGGATTAACTTATCAAAAAATGGGCAGATATGAAGAATCACTTGCGGATTTTAATAAATCATTAGAAATTATACCAAATGATGCAACTATTTTAAATAATCGTGGATTAATTTATCAAAAAATGGGCAGATATGAAGAATCACTTGCGGATTTAAATAAATCATTAGAAATTAGACCAAACAATGCAACTATTTTATATAATCGTGGATTAACTTATCAAGAAATGGGCAGATATGAAGAATCTCTTGCGGATTTAAATAAATCATTAGAAATTAGACCAAACGATGCAACTACATTATATACTCGTGGATTAACTTATCAAGAAATGGGCAGATATGAAGAATCGCTTGCGGATTTAAATAAATTGTTAGAAACTAGGCCAAACGATGCAACTACTTTAAATAATCGTGGATTAACTTATCAAAACATGGGCAGATATAAAGAATCACTTGCGGATTTAAATAAATCATTAGAAATTAGACCAAATAATGCAACTACTTTAAATAATCGTGGATTAACTTATCAAAAAATGGGCAGATATGAAGAATCACTTGCGGATATAAATAAATCATTAGAAATTAAACCAAATAATGCATTTACATTAAGAATTCGTGGTGGTACTTATTGCAAGATGAATAGATATGAAGAATCACTTGCAGATTTAAATAAATCATTGGAAATTGAGCTAAACAATGCAACTACTTTAAATAATCGTGGATTAACTTATCAAAAAATGGGCAGATATGAAGAATCGCTTGCGGATTTTAATAAATCATTAGAAATTGAACCAAACGATGCAACTACCTTAAATAATCGTGGATTTGTTTATCAAAAAATGGGCAGATATAAAGAATCACTTTCGGAATTAAATAAATCATTAGAAATTAACCCAAATAATGCAACTGCCTTAAATAATCGTGGATCAACTTATCAAAAAATGGGCAGATATGAAGAATCACTTGCGGATTTTAATAAATCATTAGAAATTGAACCAAACGATGCAATTACCTTAAATAAACGTGGATTAGCTTATCAAGAAATGGGTAGATATGAAGAATCACTTGCGGACTTAAATAAATTGTTAAATAAATCATTAGAAATTGAATCAAACGATGCAATTACCTTAAATAACCGTGGATTAACTTATCAAAAAATGGGCAGATATGAAGAATCACTTGCGGATTTTAATAAATCATTAGAAATTGGACCAAATAATGCAACTACTTTACATCATCGTGGATTGACTTATAAAATAATGGGTAGATATGAAGAATCACTTGCGGATTTTAATAAATCATTGGAAATTGTACCAAACAATGCAACTATCTTAAATGATCGTGGATCAACTTATCAAAAAATGGGCAGATATGAAGAATCACTTGCGGATTTTAATAAATTATTAAAAATAGTACCAAACGATGCAACTATCTTAAACAATCGTGGATTAACTTGTCAACTAATGGGAAGATATGAAGAATCACTTGCGGATTTCAATAAATCATTAGAAATTAGATCAAATAATGCAATTATTTTGCATAATCGTGGATTTACTTATCAAAATATGGGCAGATATGAAGAATCACTTGCGGATTTTAATAAATCATTGGAAATTGGACCAAATAATACAATTTTTTTACATAATCGTGGATTAACTTATCACAAAATGGGCAGATATGAAGAATCACTTGCGGATTTTAATAAAGCATTGGAAATTGGACCAAACGATACAACTACCTTATATAATCGTGGATTAACTTATCAAAAAATGGGCAGATATGAAGGATCACTTGCAGATTTAAACAAATTATTAGAAACAGAACCATATAATGCATCTGCATTAAGACTTCGTGGTGATACTTATCGCATGATGAATAAATATGAAGAATCACTTGCAGATTTAAATAAGTCATTAGAATTTGAACCAAATAATGCATCTGCATTAAGAATTCGTGGTGATACTTATCGCATTATGAATAGATATGAAGAATCACTTGCAGATTTAAATAAATCATTAGAAATTGAACCAAATAATGCGGAAGCATTAAGAATTCGTGGTGATATTTACTACAAGATGAATAGATATGAAGAATCACTTAAAGAATTAAATAAATCGTTAGGAATTGAACCAAATAATGCAAAAGCATTAAGGATTCGTGGAGATACTTATCGTATCCCGATTTTTGGGGTCACGAGTGCCCGAGTCGAAGCGACAATCCCTACCCGATCCAAGGTCACGCGAAAAGTAACGGAAATGTTATTTATGTTACTTATGTTACTTATATTACTTCTGCTACTTCAGCCTAGTTATGTGCCATTTATATGATACTCGAATTTTTTTTCGCGTACTGTATAGTGCGTATAGTTGATTCTAGCGATCTGATTGGTTGATAGGATTCATTTGAAGTGATCGGCAAGAATTTTCGCGTACAGTACGTACATACAGTACATCGGCCACTTATTGTTAAATGAAATATAGGCCTTTTATTAGATTTAGTTAAGATTACGAGTATAAGGAATATATTGCATTTGTGAAAGAAATTAATTTCAAATGTAAATAAACGTTTATTATAAATAAAGGGCATTTTTGCCTTGGGAGAAAAACATCATCCCTTATAACAACAAATTCTCTAATAACAATAAAATATCCGACCCATAATAAAGTACAAATTCTATAAAAAAACTAGTTTATATCGTTAATACCACTACTAACACAATCGTTCTCTCAATTACAGTCGGGCACATTACTAAATTTGGAAATTGATTCTAGAATACTTTGCAAAAATTTGATTGGCTCTTATTTGTCACGTCAATCTACTGTCGATCTACTTCAAGCAAGAATTGTGGCTTTCGTAATACCATTTTGCAGTTCATAGTTATAAAAAATAAAAGTCGAAAGTCTCTAGCTTTATAATCAGCTATAATCATTC